>JACXGM010015567.1:0-21193 GCA_016801145.1 Umbra pygmaea | reverse complement strand
GCTACTAAATACAGCTGGCACAGTACACATACAGTACAATAACATTACCACACAGACACGATGTGTGCTCCATTATCAAGGTACAGAAAATAGGTTTAATAAACTTACTCATCTGTTAATTAGTCCTCCTGCTACGTCTCTCTCCATGTGTGCTGGAAAACTCCAGTGATTCAGTGACGCATATGCGGTCGTCAGTCATATTCGGTTCAAGCCATAGCCTACAAGTAAAGCTTGTCCATGATCATTGTAGCAAGTGCTTTTTCCTTCAGTAGACATGGATGGACATATTCCCACAGAAGCACTTAGGCAATTAGAATTTAACCGCATTTTAACTGTATTATCTGTAGAACATGCTGCCTGAATATCAAACTCCATTTTTTGTAAATGTTCTTTGTTGTACTCGGACAAACAAACATGTTTGGTTGGATGTCACTCAGAATGTAAAAGCAAGTTGTAAAATTCCTCATCTGTAAATCCTAGGTTATTAGCAATTGTATTACCAGCGACTTTGTTAACGAAATGTTTCACAGAATTTAGAGAACATGCCGGGTGGGCGGGGCTTGGAACAAGGAAGCCAGCGTTGTAGTTCCCGACATACGGAAAAAATCATACCACCTCGTCTATTTAGCATTAAAACGGCTGATCGAAACGCCACAGAAAGACAAGCTATACCTTACAAAATCAAGGACAACCGAGGCTTTAAGAGAGTAGGTTTGAAAACCAGATCAGTATAACAGGGATGCTTATTTTCGCGACCGAATACATGCCTACATTCATCTTCCTATCTCCACAGTCGATTGGATTTCCACCGTGACGTCAGCGTGTGAAAATTCCCCGCGAAATTTCAAATCTTGCTCTTACACTAGCCTGGCATGTATTAAACATATCTCACTGTTCTACAAATGTCTGGGAGAAGCTACTAGCCCCTCCAGATCGCTGTAGGGTGAAGTATCCCTCTAAGGATTGTCCCCCGATTGTCACATTCTGCCTTAAAATATTCTGGTTTTCATGAGCTGTATGCCAAAATCGTCAGTATTAAAACAATAAATTACCTGAAATATTTCAATTGGTGTGCAATGAATCTAAAATATATGAAAGTTTAATTTTTATCATTACGTTATGGAAAATAATGAACTTTATCACAATATGCTAATTTCTTGAGAAGGACCTGTATATGGTAGATGTTTTTTTTAAAGGAAAGGCTTCGAATGTTTTTGCTATGTAAAGTTTATTTTGACTATACACTCACCTAAAGGATTATTAGGAACACCCATTCAATTTCTCATTAATGCAATTATCTACTCAACCAATCACATGGCAGTTGTTTCAATGCATTTAGGGGTGTGGTCCTGGTCAAGACAATCTCTGGGTTGTCAATAAGAGCATGTGATAGCAAAAATAATAATTTAACATGTTTTATTAATAAAAGTAGCAAATATGTTTTACACACAATTTGATTGAATATATTGTCAGTGTCTCATGTAAAAACACGATTACATTTGACAAACATTCACTAGAGTCTGTTTTATTCAAACAGAATACTAATTTTAGCAAAACATGAACATGGACACTACCTATGCAATGAATAAACAATGATTATTTCAATGAACCACCAGCGCTATTATTTTGAAATGAAAAAACCCAGTTTGTGTTGCCAGGCGAACGTTCTTGCCTACTTTACAGCTTGAGCCAGAGCGCTACTATTACATGTCCTCAAGAACAGGCATGATCTTACATCTTCAACAAACTTTGAAATTTCCCAGCAGTCGTGAGTAATCTCCCCCTGGCATTCGTCACGGTGCCACTTGTGTAAAAGCGCGAATGGCCGAGCTTGAATTTCCAGGTATGTCCCTCTTTGGCTAATGTATTTTAAAGATGGAGGCATAACATGGCTGCCGCAATTCGAGCGGCACCATTGTATATATTGTGAATGGAAGATTCTACACTTACGAAAATACTTTGATTATTAGGTGGAAGTAATTACACATGAATGAGCACACATTTGTGAAAGAACAAAGGGGTTTTTGCTAAGAATCAACTCAAAGAAATACACAGTGTAGCTTTAAGCAATTTGGAGCGTGGCATGGTTGTTGGTGCCAGACGGGCCATTCTAAGTATTTCACAATCTGCTCAGTGACTTGGATTTTCACGCACAACCATTTCAAGGGTTTACAAAAAATGGTGTGAAAAGGGAAAAACATCCACCAGTATGCGGCAGTCCTGTGGGCGAAAATGCCTTGTTGATGCTAGAGGTCAGAGGAGAATGGGCCAACTGCTTCAAACTGATAAAAGAGCAACTTTGACTGAAATAACCACTCGTTACAACCGAGGTATGCAGCAAAGCATTTGTGAAGCCACAACACGCACAACCTTGAGGCGGATGGGCTACAACAGCAGAAGACCCCACCGGGTACCAATCATCTCCATTACAAATAAGAAAAAGAGGCTACAATTTGCAAGAGCACACCAAAATTGGACAGTTGAAGACTGGAAAAATGTTGCCTGGTCTGATGAGTTTCAATTTCTGTTGAGACATTCAGATGGTAGAGTCAGAATTTGGCGTAAACAGAAAGAGAACATGGATCCATCATGCCTTGTTACCACTGTGCAGGCTGGTGGTGTAATGGTGTGGGGGATGTTTTCTTGGAACACTTTAGGCCCCCTAGTGCCAATTGGGCATCGTTTAAATGCCACGGCCTACCTGAGTATTGTTTCTGACCATGTGCATCCCATTATGGCCACCATGTACCCATCCTCTGATGGCTACTTTCAGCAGGATAATGCACCATGTCGCAAAGCTTGAATCATTTCTAATTGGTTTCTTGAACATGACAATGAGTTCACTTTACTAAACTGGCCCCCACAGTCATCAGATCTCAACCCAATAGAGCATCTTTGGGATGTGGTGGAACGGGAGCTTCGTGCCCTGGATGTGCATCCCACAAATCTCCATCAACTGCAAGACGCTATCCTATCAATATGGGCCAACATTCCTAAAGAATGCTTTCAGCACCTTGTTGAATCAATGCCGTAGCATTAAGGCAGTTCTGAAGGCGAAAGGGGGTCAAACACAGTATTAGTATGGTGTTCCCTTATAATCCTTTAGGTGAGTGCATGTTCACAGTGAATATGGCACAAGATGAAATAAAGAAAATTCATAATTATTTTCTGTTTTTATTTTTCTACATCCTCTTTCAAAGACAACTACAATGCCATATATTGAGATAGGGTCCATCTCTGTTTCTCAAGGATGATGTATATGAAGAGGGGACACATTGAAAATGGGTATTTGGTTCAGAACCGTGTTCCATGCTTCACAAACAAAGCACCTGCGGTTAGTTTGATATTCTCGTAAAATTTCACATAACAAGATGGATTTTACTTGGGAAAACTATGCGTTATGTAATTCCTGGGAATTTTTTTTTTTTTTGACTGTAAGTACTATTTTTTTGTACAATATGTTATTTTCTCAATGTGGGTTTACTATATATTGCTAGATGGCTCCTATGTAACTGATGGGACGCCCTTAACATTTTCACTAATTTTCACACACATTTTGAGTAGAACCCCAAGATCCTAAGCTTTAAGGCCATATGTGACATGTTAATATAACTTAAATATTGCATTTGTGATCTTTGATTTTATTCCACATTTTATATTCTATGAGGCGAAAAAACAAATGTCAGTGTTTACAAGACGCATAGCTCACATTATGCCGTGTTATATCATGGTCATTACAGCTATGGTAAACCGAGACATCTGCTAGATTTCTGACTTTTTAAGCTTTGTAAAGATATAAGACTTGTATATATTTCCTAAAAGATGAGGTTGTTAACCATGTTTCTATTCGACATTCCATTTTTTTTGAGGTGCATGTGTACAAGGCACGTAGCTAACATTATAAGGTCAAATTATTATTTTTCTTATAGATACTGTAACATGGAGACATTTTTACTACACTCCTGACTGTCTAAGCTTTCTGTAGATATATGACATGTGTATATATAACCTAAAAACTGGACTTGTAAACTGTGATTCTAGTACATTTTGTTTGCCAAACTGATCCTTTAGGAGTTGCGGAGCTATCAACATGGTGGGGAGGAAAATGGGAATGAAAAAGTTGTTTTTATTAATGTTACGCTAGTGAATTGTTCATGACAGAACCCTAATTATTATAACATACTGTGTGTGTAGATATTTTAAATGTGTTTAAATGTCTACGTAAATGATTAAATATTATTTTCAAAACACGTTGGCTTTACATGCCATTTTCCTATCATTAATTAGTCAGTTTTTAATAAATATATACAAAGTACACACTGAGTATGTACACACCGAGTATATGTGTATCATATGAGCAGATTTGCATGCGTAGATGCAAGGAAATATACTTGGTTTCTAATTTCAAGCGCTATGAGGCTGTTGAGTTGTTGACACCCCTGGGCCATCTGTACTCTTTAATTCATTCCCAGTGCATATGCATGCATACGCAAGTCATGTGAAATGGCCTTAAAACATTTACACACACTAAGTTAACTGTGTCGTTAAACAGCTTAGACATTTCCAAAAAAATTTCATAGCTTTTAATAGGCTAATTGACATCAATTGGAGATGTACCTGTGGATGTATTTCAAGGCCTATGTTCAGTGCCTCTTTGCTTGACATCATAGGAAACATCTCAGAATTTTTTTTGGACCCCCACAAGTCTGCTTCATCCTAGTGAGCAATTTCTACATCTGAATGTTAAAAAGAAACTCCCGCACACCGTCTATAGCTAGTAACAAAATATTTTTTTATTTGCAACGTTTCGGTCAGCAGACCCTCATCAGGCATTGTCTGCGAACCGAAACTTTGCAAATAAAAAAATATTTTGTTACTAGCTATAGACGGTGTGCGGGAGTTTCTTTTTATCCTTTCCAAGTTCCACTTGTCTTTTACGCACCTGTCCTACACGTTTGCCTGGTGTGCGATTTTTGTGATTTTCTATAAACATCTGAATGTACCATGTTTATCTGTACAAACAATAGTATTAAAGTATCGATATACTATGGATTCTCCGATTTTGCCCAGACACCCAGCACGAGGCAGCACAAATTGGCATAGCACTCCATGGGATTTGGTATAGATAAGATATAGATACCTTGCCACGTTGCTCTCCAGCAACCCCTTGCATGCAGATTGGGCGCCTATAAAATAAATAGCAGAAGTATAGTTTGTAAGCATAATAGTGCATGAGCTGACTAAAAGCCTCGGTGTTGGAGGAGCAGTGTGAAAAGAAACATGGGGACAAAGATCATACTTTTTAGAAATGTCCTCTGGTCTGATGAAACAAAAATGAAACTGTTTGGCCATAATGACCATTTTTATGTTTGGAGGAAATAGGAAGAGGCTTGCAAGCCAAAGAACATCTCAACTGTGATGCACAAGGCTGGCAGCATCATGTTGTGGGGGTGCTTTCCTGGAGGAGGGCTGGTGCAATTCAGATGGCATCATGACCATAGAAAATTACATGTAAATATTGAGGCAAGATCTCAAGCCATCAATCAGGAAGTTACAGCGTGGGTGCAAATTGGTCTTCCAAATGATTAATGACCCCAAGCATTCTTTATTTTTTTAACCATTATTTAGTGGTTTGAGACTAATGGTTTGGTATGTTGATATTTACAGCAATGACCTGGAAGAAAATAGGTAAAGAACCTTGCCCAAGGACACTACCAAATTTGGCACAGTTGGGAATCAAACCGACAACCTTTAGACTACAAGTCTGCCTCCCTAACCACTGAGCCATCTGCACCCCATCTACTTCCAAGGTTTTGGGAAAAAGGCTTAAGGGCATCATCAATCAACATTATTACACCAATATTGATTTCTGAACTAATCCTAAATCTACACATTAAAATTGAGTTGTTTAAAAATAAATATTAACTTATTTTCTTGTAATTTAAGAGAAATGTTGTCAATAGTTTATAGAAAACAAAAATGTTAATTTTACACAAACATATACACCATGTTCGAAATTATTATTTCCTAAACAGTCAATTCAATGTATAATTTTCAAGTCACCAACCATTATGTTATACTTTGAATTTAATTGAACAAACCACCCAATGTAAAAAAAACTCAAAATGCAGTTTTCCAGATTGTTATGTACAAAAGAGTTTCAAAACATTTTATAGGTTGTAAAGTACTGAAAATGGTCATTTGTTGAATTTGCAGCATTAGGAGGTCATATACTGAAATCCAAAGCTATTTCAATCAAAAAAATCTTAACAGTGGAAGTAACATGTTAACAAAGGACTCATTCTTTGATATCACCTTCACAATTCTTGCATCCATAAACTTGTGAGTTTATCAGAATTGTTCCCAGAGCTGCAGTTGTGATGCAAACTGCCTCCCACACTTATAGATCTTTTGCTTGAGGATGCTCCAAATGTTCTCAATAGGGTTGAGGTCAGGGAAGAATAGGGGCCTTTTATGCCCATATCAGCCAATGATGCAGAGTATTATTTGCAGCAAGAGATTGTCATGCATGAAGATGCTTTTGCTACGGATCTTCTTTTTGTACTATGGAAGAAAGCGGTCATTCAGAAACAATATTTTTTGCCAAGGTCAGTTTCACACCTTCAGGGACCCTAAAGAGGCCTACCAGTTCTCTCCCTATGATTTTGGCCCAAACCATGACTCCACCTACTTGCTGACATCACAGCCTTATTGGGAAATGGTAGCCATCCACCAACCATACACTACTCCATCCATCTGTACCCTCCAGGGTTGCACGGCATTCATCAGTAAACAAGACTGTTTGAAAATTAGTCTTCATGTATTTTTGGACTCAATGCAACCATTTCTGCTTGTGAGTATTGGTTAGGGGTGGCCGAATAGTAGGTTTATGCACAACTGCAAGCATTTGGAGGATCCTACACCTTGAGGTTCACGGGACTCCAGAGGCACCAGCATCTTTAAATAGCTACCTGTTTGATGCTTTGTAATGGGATTTTAGCAGCTGCTCTCCTAATCCGATGAATTTGTCTGGCAGTAACCTTCCTCATTATGCCTTCATATGCACAAACTCATCTGTGCTCTGAATCAGCCACATATCTCTTCACAGTGCGATGATCACACTTAGGTTTTTGTGAAATATCTAATGTTTTCATACTTTGTCCAAGGCATTATTTGATGCTTTTTTGCAGAAGAGAGTTTCTTTCTCATATTGCTTGAAACCTGTGGCCTGTTTAATAATGTGGAACATCCTAGGCAAACTAATTATCACAGGTGTCTGAGACTGATTTCAGTGATCCAAAGAGACCGGAGACACAACAGTACCATCCATGAGTTTGATTGAAAAACTAAATATTAAATTTTTATGACACTTGATTCCAATTTTTATAATAACTTGGAATGCTGTGTAGATCTAAATTGTAAAACCACATAATTACTTAAACTCAAACTTCAAGGAACATACCTGGAAGGAGTTAGACTTTTCCCAGTGTAGTTCTCTTCAGGAACACAGGAAGCAACATGATCTCACAGAATTCCGTGAAATGAACACGGCCCCTTAACTCAAAGTTTGTGGCAGTTTCACGGAATCGCAGAAAATTCTGTGATGGGCCCATGAAAGTGATGCCTATGTAAGTCAATGACAGGTTAGGGTTAAGGTTAGGCATGGGGTTACTGAGGTTAAGGTTAGAATCAAGCTTAGGTTAAGGTTATGCATGGGGTTACTAATGGTTAGTTATAAAATGAAGGAAGAATATATGCTACCTCACCAGTGGTTACTGGGGATCTAAATAATATAATACTGAATACAACAACAAGCTTGGCATTGACAAGGTTGACGTTAATGTACTGTATCTACAAATAATATTTTTTATATTTGTATAAAAAACAGAGAATAAATATTGACAACATATGGATTTATGTTTTCGTTATTGTTATCCCTCAGTATTTATAATTTGTGGGGATAGACTCAAATGCTACTGATAAGCACTTGAACTGTCAGTACAAAAGTTGCTCTAAGAATTAAACAATTTTCCCTGATGAGTTCTCTTTCAATAGACACAGTGGGTAAGCATGTGTGTCATATTTGCAAACTCAGAAATCTTTTTAAGTGTCCATGTTATTGTTAAAAAATAATAATAATCCCTTGAGTTAAATTTGGCTTCTTAAAAGGGTTTTAACCTTTCGGCTTTAAAGTCTTATTCACTTTAATGTGCCATTCATGAATTATGCTTTCATTTTTAATTTCTCTCCAAAAACCGTCACATCTTTTAGATGAAGAGGTACTCTCAGTTTCACACTGCATAAAGCCATGTTCCTGTGAGGCAGAGGAGTTACAGTATAACGTGCAACCAGCTGCCTGCTGTGAATAGGCCCTCTCAGAGCTTCCTGTCCTCTTGGCTGCCGGAGCTCAGCGAATTGCCATGGGCCCTTCTCTTCCTACTGTAGTAACCCTTTTTTTCATTCTCCTCAGTCCTCTCTATTGTTTCAAACATCTCCCTCCTTTTCTCTACATAGGATCTTCCCTTACTCCCTGTACTTTCACCTGCCCTTTTCTTGTTTTCCTCACCTCTTCCTCTCTGACTTCCTCTCTCTCAGACTGAAGTCTCACATGCCCTGTCGGTGTCATTCTCCCGAGCCGCTGTTTGCTGAGGGCTTTCTCTGGGTAAGCAAAGCACAACTCCCACTCCTCGCCTCACTTCATGTTGGCCCGTGTGAGGAGTTATTTTACCGGGATTAGGCCGCTCATTATAAAGGGTGCAGGGGAGTGGCTCGGCCCCGAGGTTGTGTTAGTACAGGGCCAGAACGGATTAACGCAGCATGTAAGTGCACAGTTGTGCCGCAGTACTGTGTTTAAGAATCGGATTCCAATAGGCACGCTCTCTGCAGGACTTGCTCAGTTCGGAAACCAAACAAACTTCTTAAGCTTGACATCATCCAGTAAACTACAGAAGCGTCAGAAAAAAAAGAATCCAAAACAATGATGTCAATGCTCGGTACCTAGACATTGTTCCATTCCATAGCTACTCCTGCATCTAGTCAACTAAAATGATTGGGGAATTAGATTGAACCCAGATCATAACTATTCAGGGGAGTTACACATTTTCTAACTACTAGTAAAAAGTCAGTTTTACAGTATGCAAACTCATTAATGCTACAAACATTAGTAGCGATTGCAATAATAACAGCTCTTTCGGGACATAGTAATTTCAGTTCCCTCCCCTTAGATCTCTGTGACAGATTTCCGGAAAGAAAATAAGTTGGTGTGGCAGAAAGGGGCACCTGGGTCCCAGATATCAGGTGCAACCCTAATTTACACATCGAATCGGAAGGGGACAAAATAACAGTCCACTTTAAAAGCACATTTTCTTACAGTAATTGCTGGCATAATTAAGACTCAGAGGAGCTTCTGGAACCATCTGTGCAGGTAAGAGGGGGAAGTCCAAGAGGAGGTAGTGACTAGAGGAATAAGAACTAGAATGAGATGCAGCCATCCAGCTCGTGACCGTGTTTGCCGTGGAATGATGTCATAGTTTGCCAGAATCACAACATGTCCCTTAGATATGCAAAGGCCTCAAGCAGTCTCATAGCAACAGTTTTTGGTAGCCAGTGGAGTTTTCAAAAAATACGTTTTATACATGTGCGTGTGTAGCTGGGCGTGTGTGTGCGATTGTGTGTGTATGCAAGCGAAAGTGTATTATCTTTTTGCTGTGATAATTCAATTTAGAGGACAAACACAGGGGCACAGGAGACAGCATGAGGGCACTCAGATAGATATGGAGAAAACATAAGGAGAGAAAAATACCACCATTATTCATTTTATATCTCCCTATTGCAAGCATATATTCATCCAGACTTGTTCTTTACATAGCTCTCTCCGATGCTGCTCATTGGGTTCAAGACAAAAAACATTACTACCATAATAAAGTGCAGTAGATGGAGCCAACAGGTGAGAAAACACATTACAAAGGAATGGGAAGTGGTAGCCAACATTCTCTTCTTCTATGTATATTACACCTTTTGCACAATAGTTCATAATGCTCCAGTCAAAATGAATGCACTATGTAGGGAATAGGGTTCCATTTATGGAACTCTTGACTCCAACAACAACAAGCTGGTCCCTGAGGTAAAAGAAGTGGAGCCATGAGCACTATTGGGAGGGCTAGAATACATTACTGCCATTACTGTCATTCCAGAACACAGATTCTGGGACTCCAAGGAGGGAAACTAGTGGTAAAAGAAAGTACAAATTCAGTACTTAGCAAAAAAGAAAGTGCCAAAGTCTTCTCAAATTACACATTGGTTTAACTGTCAATTTCATTGTAGTAAAAGTGATTTAAGTACTGAAAAATCTACATTTACATAATTTAGCAAACTCTCCAGATCAAACTATAAGGACACTCTCAGAATTAAATACCTTGACCAAGGCTTTGTCAACAGGTTGTTGACTATGTCACCTCAGGAATGTCTTCTGTTTAATGCCAAAATACACACTGATTACTACACTACCCGTCACCCTACAATGTATACAGTACAGTGTGCTAAACATGCAGTGACCAATCAGCAAGGCTTAAAGAATGGTTAAATGTACTGTATACTGAGTGAATTTGTTAATACAAGAATGCGTGGAAATGAAATAAGATGACGAAATTATACTCAGCGATTGATGCTCGAAGCATTGCAGAGTAACTGGACAGTGTTTAGCGATGGTATATTGGCAATATATCACAACCCCCTGAAATGCCGTATTGTCATTTAAACCTGTTACCAATACAATTAGAAAAAGGTAAAATAATGTGATGTCAAAACAGTGCTGTCAGCAAGTCAGTAATCAGGTTTATAAGGCCCAGGATACCTAGGCTAACTGAAATTTGGCTAGTGCATTTAACGGACCCCCTGCAAACTGTGGGGATGTGCCACAATGAGAGTCCGGGGAGCAATTATAGGTAACTTTTTTGCATAGGGCTTGAAATACATATAACTTTTTTAAATTTGCCAGATCTGGGATTTAATCCAGCAACCTTTCTGTTTATGGTCACATTCTCTAACAACTAGATTAATTGCTTCTCAAACCCATCTTAATTATTTGTAATATGATAACGTTACAGAAGAAATCTTCGTTATAAATGAAGGCTTCAAAATCCATGGTCCCTGAAGTCATAGAACAGGTATCGTTAACATGGTAAGTGTAACACTCATAATGAATCAGATTACCATCTACTTCATTTAATGAGTCAGATTTGATTGTGATCGCTCTCTCAAGGATTTCAAATGGACAGTAATGACGCATCCAGTCAGGTCCAACATTAGTGGACCTGATGAGCAAATAATGACTGTGTAAGATTAAGGATCTGTAGGTCTACAGTGGTCCAGCAGTTCAACCAGCTGCCTCGAAGGGAACGTGTCCTGCTGAAGAATGGCTTTGAATTTGGCCCACTACATATTAACCCCCCCCAAAATATTCCAGACTGTTCCTAATATAGAATGAATGCCTGTAAAATAAGATATCTAAAAGAAAAATGCAAATTATGCTTATTCAATTACAAACAGTATTTGAGCATACTTACCTACTGTATCACTTGGCTTTTAAGGTAACTGCAATGCTCGCAAACAGACAGGGCTTGAATATGTGATTGTGCCCTAAAGAACATTTTCTCCCTACAGTTCTGCAGAAAGGCCCAGAACATAGGCACCCTAGCCATGGGCTGTTACTGCTTCCATCAACAGTTACAGTTCAGTAGCATCATAAATAGCATGGAGAGACTGAAAAAAATTTCTACCCCCAAGTCATTTGACTGTTAACCGAACTACCTTCTTGCTTTGTGCTCTTTTAGCATACAGACAAATCTCACCACAGTCTTTCTCAGACATACTCATCTACACGTACACACACATATACACATGGAAACACACACATCTAGTTTGCACAGGTACTTAATGAACAATGTTGTTTTTCATTTTTATTTGTATCTCGTTTACTTGATTACTATATTTTGCATGTCGCTAATTGGACTGGTGCGTACAGACTCCCGGTTAGACTACCGATTAGCAGGAGGGTTTGATTGTAATTAGTAAATGTTGTTGTTGTCGCTTTATTATCTTATTATTTAACAAGACATGCATTGTCTAGCAGACAAAACACACCCAAAATTGATACACCCTCCCTAACATCTGTAATCTTTAGTTGACCGATAACGCTTTGAAACGCTTCAAACTTTTATGCAAAAAAAAACTAATTATTGTTTGAAACCTTCGTAAACCATGGGATTTGAGACCTGAATGCTGATGTGCGGTTTGGTGGTGGTATATGAAACTGCACAGGATGGGTTTAATAAAACATATTTTTTATTATTTTGGTACCCAGTTTAGAAATACTAAGAAGGGCTTTGCCGGAGGACTTTGCATTACATTGTGCCTAAGAACCACTCTTAACCATTATATATCAGCTATACCAGCCGCGGTCGGTGGATCTTAATTGGGGAGGACGGGCTCGTGTTACGCTCGGGACCGGAGTGAATGGAATGGTGCACAAGGCATAAAACCCAGTGTTTTTTGGTTTTGCACACTGGGTTTTGTGCATTGCGCACAATTCCATTCACTCTGGTCCCGGGCGTAATACGAGCCCGTCCTCCCCAATTAAGATCCACCGACCGCAACTGAGCTATACTATATCACATCTTCTTGAACAAAAATTAATTTCTCTCTTGTTTTAAATAACTGACAGGCACCTACTGTAGCCTTCAAATGTTTTGATGTTTAAGAACAAATTGTGATCTGCCCTCCTAAAGTTTTTTAATCGGGTCCTATTCTGGAGACTCGTCCATTGCAAAATGTTGAATTTGTG
Organism: Umbra pygmaea; assembly: GCA_016801145.1. Classification (NCBI taxonomy): domain Eukaryota; kingdom Metazoa; phylum Chordata; class Actinopteri; order Esociformes; family Umbridae; genus Umbra; species Umbra pygmaea. Next base: position 8,352 of record JACXGM010015567.1, on the reverse strand, counting down.
GATTCTTTTGTCGTTGTGCTGTACACTATTGTTTAGCTTCTTGATAGAATTGCGGCAACATTTCAACATCCAGGCAGAAGACACCCAACTTTTGGCTTTATTCTGCTACTGTGCAAAGTTCATGAGGCCGTGGACCTTAACAATGACCCAAGGTCTAGGTTTGTCTTGACTTTGCCACTAGGAGACAACTGAATGGGATGTCCCATTGTCAGGGCAAATGACCCAGCATCACCATAAACAGAGCAGGCATTGCGAGCTGGGATTTCCTGGTCTCATTTTAACTAAGGTCATCAGGTGAGTGAGCGTGCCCTCACACATGTCTATCCACATGACTTCCAGGTTGGAAGAGCAGTGTGGGGAAAAAGTGTTGGCCTAAATGCCTAGTATCTTCACCACTCCAAATTCCCCATTTAGAGTTGTTGCAATGAGACAGGGACCTTGATGCATTTGAATATGAGAAGATTTAAGATGGGAGAAGAAAATGGTTAAACATAAATTTAAGACAAAAAAGCCCAAAACCTCAGAGATCCCCCACCATATTTTATAGTAGATAAAGAATTCTTCTTAGCTAATCGTATCGTTTCATTGACAAAACCAAGCACTGTTCATCAAAACAATGGAAATGCCTGGAAGATTGTTTAACGGCATTGCCCTTTGGATTGAAATCTCTGCTATGGTCAGGTGACATGACAATAGATCTGGTTGATCACACAAACAGACCAGTGCCATGTATTAAATCATGTATACAATTACTACAAAATATTGTATCCTCAAGTATTTTTTGCACATTTTTATCAATCCTGCCAATCATTTTTGACCCAACGACAGCTTTTAAGGCTTAATCTTTTTTGATAATTGCATGCTGCCTAGAAAGACCCTCTTTTCATGTAACAATTATGTGTCTCTGAGACTCTTAAGTGGCAGACTATTTCCCTGCGCTCCAAAGGGCACGCTATTCCCTATGCAGGCCTGGAGCTAAAGTAGTCCACTCTGTTGGGAATAGGGTGCCATTTGGGACACTTGTTTTAGAGTGAGTTATTTTTGTCCCAGTTTTCTTCTGCTCTCCTCAGATCTAAAGGCTCCGACGAGGGAGAGAGGAGGCCGGCAAAGTCTTTGAAGCAACTGTGAATGTTTGACTTTTTAAAGGAGTTCAGGGAAAGGGGGGGCATGTAATAAGAGGAATGGACGAAAAAATAGTATGAGAGAGGCAGAGTGTGTTTAGGAAAGGGGGGTGGGGGGGGTCGGGAGGAGGAACACAGTACAGTTCCGCCCTGAGAGAGCAAAGTGCAGTGACCGTAAAAGTGCTTAAATAAACACTGCAAGAGAGATGGAGGGTGGGAGGGAGAGTGTGGTCTTCTCACAGGGAAGTAGAGAGTGAGAGGGAGAGAAAAGTGAGGATCAGTCATCCCACAAGGAAGGGGAGGCAAGTAGGGAATAAGGGAGATGGTTAGGGAGAGAGACAAAGAGATGAGTGATAGATGATGGAGGGATAAAGTGGACGGCAACATACATAAACTAAGAATAGGCGTAGCACTGGAAGGTAGTTTCGAAGTGAGAGAGAGAGAGCTAGAAAGAAGAGCAAGGGGTTCTTATAGTGTACTACACTTTGAGCTCTTGGAACAGGTCATCTGTGTTTCCATGCATACGGTCTAGACACTGCAGATACACCAGCAGAAAGGCCATGTCTTTTTTTATTGATATATGTTAAATAAAATGTATTTAAAACAGAGGCCAAAATCGTATGAAATATGTTCTAAGTGAACTATTTTGCAAAATCGAAATATGTGAAATATGAACGTATGTGTCACGTATCCTCTCAGATAATTAGAGACAAGCGCGAAGGTTTCAATAATGCAATCACTTTTATTCAATAAAGAAAATAATACTGCCACGTGGGGCAAGCGTGTATAAATAAGAAAGACCTGGAGACACCGGAACAGGACACGTAACAGGATACATTGAACGACAAGAGACAAGACCAAACACTAAACCTAAATACACATACTAACGAAGACAACGTAAAACACCTGGACTTGGGAATAAACTACACCATGATCTATTGGTTAACATGAAACATGTGACAAGACATGGGAGTGAGGGGTGGGAACATGCAATACACAACAGGGGCACAAGAGGGAGGCATATACCACACATTGGGGAGGAACCTGAACTCCAAACACACACAGGGCAGTAACAATGAGGACACATGAGGAATAAATCTAACAAACTAAACCACCGTGTAAACACTGAAAGCAACAAGGGAGACAAAACCACAAGAGACAGTAAACAAAAAGAAGTCCATAAACAGCCCACTAGGGCTGGACGTTACAGAATCCCCCCTCAAAAGCCCACCACACTGAGGTGGGCTACAGAAAACCCGGGGCCGGAGGGAACAAAGCGCCCGGGGTCAGGAGGGACAGAGGGCGGCCCAGGGTCAGGAGGGACAGAGGGCGGCCCGGGGTCAGGAGGGACAGAGGGCGGCCCGGGGTCAGGAGGGACAGAGGGCGGCCCGGGGTCAGGAGGGACAGAGGGCGGCCCGGGGTCAGGAGGGACAGAGGGCGGCCCGGGGTCAGGAGGGACAGAGAGGGGCCCTGGGTCAAGGGCAGGGAAGGGCGCTGGGACAAGGGCAGGGAATGGCACTGGGACGGGGCAGGCAATGGCACAGGGACAGGCAGTCCAGGCAGCCTGGGGAAAGGCAGTTCAGGAGGCAAGGGGAAAGGCAGTTCAGGAGGCAAGGGGAAAGGCAGTTCAGGCGGCCCGGGGAAAGGCAGCTCAGGTGGCCAGGGCGGCAGGGTGTCTGGGAGGTCTGGTGGTGGCGTCAGCGACGGGGGTCTGGACGGGGGTCCAGACGGGGGTCCGGGCGTCAGCGACGGGGGTCCGGACAGGGGTCCGGGCGTCAGCGACGGCTGAGCAGGGGGTCTGGACGACAGCGGCGGCTGAGCAGGGGGTCCTGAAGTCAGCGGCGGCTGAGCAGGGGGTCCTGAAGTCAGCGGCGGCTGAGCAGGGGGTCCGGACGTCGGCGTCGGCTGAGCAGGGGGTCCGGAGGACAGTGGCGGCTGAGCAGGGGGTCCGGACGTCAGCGACGGCTGAGTGCAGGCTGCTGGAGGCTGTGGGCAGGCTGCTGGAGGCTGTGGGCAGGCTGCTGGAGGCTGTGGGCAGGCTGCTGGAGGCTGTGGGCAGGCTGCTGGAGGCTGTGAGGTGCCCCCCTTAGAGATAAGCCCGAACATACTCTCCAGCAGGCGGGTGAACCCCTGGTGGTCCTCCAACAGAGGATGGTCCGCCTCCCACAGGGCCAGGGCGAAGGTAAGGGCCCCACCCTCCAACAGGGAAATAGAGAGGGCTACCCGGTCCCTCTCTGGTAGCAGGCAAACCTCCTGCCTCCTCGGTAGGCCCCTATCCCTCCCTAACCTGGGAATGGGATCCCTGACATGGGAAAGGAGGGGAGGCCTTGGGGAGCTAGCCTGCATGCTAGGGGTTTTTGCGCATAAGCTAGCTGGGACACAAACTAGCCTGAGAGCTAGTGGCAAGAACTGAGGCCCTAGGGACAATAACAGAATCACTAGGGGCACAAACACGAGACCTAGGGACTATAACATTAGCCTGAAAGCTAGAGGGGTTAAGCACGCTTGCCTGTGAGCTAGCGGGGCTGCTTAGGCTAGCCTGGGAGCTAGCGGGCATGCTATGGGGGCTAGCACTGCTAACCAGGGAGCTAACGGGGCTACATAAGCTAGCCTGAGAAGTACAGGTGCCAACCTGCTTGCTAGGGGGGCTAGTACTCCGACAGGGGGCCCTGAAATGCAGACCACTGCCCTGGACCTGAGGACTAAGGGGCTCAGCTGGAGAGCTGGGGCTGCCTGAGGTAGCCTTTAAGCTAGGGGACCTACCGGGAGGGTTAGCCCTCTGGATCCTGTCCATAAGGAGACTCCAGGCCCTCCTGACTCCGTCCCAGTAGGCATCTCCTTCCTCCTCCGAGATTGCGATGTCCTCCTCTCCCTCGGAGCAGCCCCCGGCAGCCTCCTCTTCCTCACTGTGGACGTACTCCACGTCGGAGCTGTCGACGTCCCACATGGAGGCTACTCGGACCTGCTCGGCATGCTGCTCACTCCTGGTAATGAGGAAGAGTGAGAACACGCAGCCAACGCCCCCCCAAAAACTTCCCACAGAGAGAGAGGGGTACTCTCTCCTCGGCTCCGCCGTTGCGCCTTCGCTGTCTCATCTTCATAGGTCGTTCAATCTGTCATGTATCCTCTCAGATAATTAGAGACAAGCGCGAAGGTTTTCACTTTTATTCAATTAAGAAAATAATACTGCGGGGCAAGCGTGTATAAATAAGAAAGACCTGGAGACACCGGAACAGGACACGTAACAGGATACATTGAACGACAAGAGACAAGACCAAACACTAAACCTAAATACACATACTAACGAAGACAACGTAAAACACATGGACTTGGGAATTAACTACACCGTGATCTATTGGTTAACATGAAACATGTGACAAGACATGGGAGTGAGGGGTGGGAACATGCAATACACAACAGGGGCACAAGAGGGAGGCATATACTACACATTGGGGAGGAACCTGAACTCCAAACATACACAGGGCAGTAACAATGAGGACACATGAGGAATAAATCTAACAAACTAAACCACCGTGTAAACACTGAAAGCAACAAGGGAGACAAAACCACAAGAGACAATAAACAAAAGGAAGTCCATAAACAGCCCACTAGGGCTGGGCGTTACAGTATGAGAGGGTGAATTACATTCGTAGGGAACTAAATTAAAAAAACTAAAAGCTTTAAATATGAACATATGAAGTTCATGACATAGCATGTAAGTAGCATAGATTTTGCTAGTTCGGTGGTCGGCGAAGGTGGATGGGCATACAAATCTGCGACTTTCATGCCTCAACCCTAACCTAAACTGTGAATGTTGCAATATAATTTTGAATGCTATGGAATGTGTGAAATGTTCTTGCATGAATCTGCAAAATGAAATGTGCAGGTGCAACGTAATAGAAGGATGAATTATTTTGGCATATAACGTAATTGATATTTTCAAACTAGTTTCATGAGAACATAATTTGTGAGAACTTCTGAGATGTTTCATGAGGTTGATGAAGCACTACAAGTCATTGAACCACTCAAAGAGACACTAGGGTATTCCCTTCTAATATCTTGTTCATGTATATTGGATTTTTTGACCATAGAGAGACATTTTTAAGTAACATTTAAAAATAAACACACTGCTCAAAAAATTAAGAGAACTCTTAAATCACACATCGGGTCTAAACATATTAACCCCTTTCTGGGGACCATTAGAACCAGTCAATGGCATCAATGCCTTCGTCATCCAGGAACTGCCCACACACTCGGACCACGAGGCTGGGCATTATCCTGTATCAGAAGGAACCCAGAGTCCACTGCACCAGCGTAAGGCTGTCGATGGGTCTAAGGAGTTTATCCAAGTACAGTTGGCTAGCATGTGGAAGTCTGTATGACCCTGCAAGAATATGCCTCCCCAGATCATCACTGACACATCGTCAAACCAGTTGTTGCAGGCAGCATAGCGTTCACCGTCGCATCTCTAAACTCTATCATGTCTGTCACATGTGCTCAGTGTGAACCTGCTCTCATCTGTGAAGAGAATGGGGCACCAATGGCAGACCTGCGAATTCTGGTGTTCTCTGGCAACTGCCAATCAGGCTGCACGGTAATGGGCTGTGAGCACAGGTCCCAGTAGAGGATGTCGGGCCCTCATACAATCCTCATGGAGTCTGTTTCTGACAGTTTGCTCAGAAACATGCACACCAGTAACCTACTGAAAGTCATTGTGTAGGGCTCTGGCAGTGCTCCTCCAGTTCCTCCTGCTCCAGAAAGTAGCAAATACCAGTACTACTGCTGAGTTCATGTCCTTCTACTAGAGATGTAGACTCGAGTTTAAGACTCATACATACAGTGACTTCAAACTTGAAATGAGGCTCATCCTGTAACTTCCCAGTTCCTCTTCCCTGCGAACTACATCTTCCCCTTCCTAGATTGCTCAGAACTACAATTCCCATAACCCAGACTCAATCACCCAAATTCTGTACACCTGCTTTCACCCAGTCTGTATATGAAGCACACACACACCATTGCCTCTTCGCGAGGTATTGCAAGTCCATTTTTGTCTTTCTACTGAGCATTTATTCTTGTATTGTTATTTTGGCCTGACCCTTGCATTGTTTATTCAGCATTGTGTTTTGGATTATCCTCAGTACCTTCGTCTGATCTGTTCCTGCCTTGTTTTTTGACCACTAACCTGAGAGAATAAACATTATTGTTTGTTTACCTTGGGAGTGATCGTTACAGAATACCTTGCCTAAACAATGGCTGGGAGGGAGCCGTTTTACAGTGGCTGGGTCCAGGAGGACCTGCCATGGGACCTATACGACGCTTCCTATGAAGCATTTTGTGCAGAGCAAACGGCCATAGATAGCGACTATATATTGCCTCGGAGAGTCTTTGAGACTCCCAGCCCCAGTCTCAAGATGGCTACTCCCAGCCCCAGGTCCAAGATTGCCACCACCCTCAGTTCCAAGATGGACTACATCTTCACTGTGTTAAGGACAGACCCAGAAGTGGATGGGGACTATTGAGAGTGGATGACCCAAGGCGGCCAAGCAATCAGTGACCATCCAGACCTGGTTAGCCAGTTCTTTTCGCAGAGGGCCGGTTTTGGGTCACTCAAGAAGGAGGCTGAGACATTCCTATTGAAGCGGCTGTTCACCCGATCCCCTCATCTACGGACCTGTTTGGAAGCCGCCGTGGCGCCTCAAGAACCTCCGTCTTCCTTTGGGGCTCCTCGATGTCCTGTCAGGACCCTGATAGCCCAGGTTCAGACGCCAATAGGTCGGGTAGGAAAGGTCTCCATCACGCCCAGTCCCCCAGAGGTCTCCAATAAGCCCAGTCTACCAGAGGTCTCCACCACGCCCAGTCCACCAGAGGTCACCCAAGGTCTCTGACCAGCAGAGGTCACCCAAGGTCTCTGACCAGCAGAGGTCACCCAAGGTCTCTGACCAGCAGAGGTCACCCAAGGTCTCTGACCAGCAGAGGTCACCCAAGGTCTCTGACCAGCAGAGGTCACCCAAGGTCTCTGACCAGCAGAGGTCACCCAAGGTCTCCGACCAGCAGAGGTCGCCCAAGTTCTCAAGCCTCCCTCCGGTCTGCTACTGCTGTCTCCGTCCTCCGTCCTCGCCCTGGAGTGCCTCCGCCGCTCTGGTTTCTGCCACTACAGTCTCCTGCCTGGGTCTTCTGCCGCCTGGTGTCTGTGTTCGCTGTTTGGCGCTTCAGGAGCTGCGCCTTGGGGGGGGGGGGTTCTGTAACGTTTCCCAGTTCCTCTTCCCTGAGAACTACATCTTCCCCTTCCTAGATTGCTCAGAACTACAATTCACATAACCCAGACTCAATCACCCAAATTCTGTACACCTGCTTTCACCCAGTCTGTATATGAAGCACACACACACCATTGCCTCTTCGCGAGGTATTGTAAGTCCATTTTTGTCTTTCTACTGAGCATTTATTCTTGGATTGTTATTTTGGCCTGACCCTTGCATTGTTTATTCAGTATTGTGTTTTGGATTATCCTCAGTACCTTTGCCTGATCTGTTCCTGCCTTGTTTTTTGACTACTAACCTGAGAGAATAAACATTATTGTTCTTTTACCTTCTGAGTGATCGTTACACATCAAACTTCAGATTTGACTCAGACTCGAGATGCGGGACTCGTGAACAATCTTTATTTTTAGGAATCGTCTGATAAGCTGAATGTTATTCCACTCCCTGCGTAACCTATAACTCACCTACATAACAGGTAAGTACTAATATGAGTGTGTATCTGTGGCGCGCATCCACAAGAGAGAGAGGACAACAAACATGTCAACCTCACCGGCAGCTGCTATGCTATTCATAATAAGCTTGGCTTTAAAAACATCGTACAAAAATGCCCAAACAAGAAAAAAAGAAGTGCTGAATGCAAAATAGGTGGTATTACGATAAGGAATTCTGGCTCAACCACTTGTAATTTTACCAGGCACCTGGAAATGCACACTTATAGGTTAGCAAACATGTTTAGCTCAGCATTGGCCATCTAACATTAGCTTGCTTCTTGCTTATGTAGCAGTATAGGAATAGGGTTGTCAAGCTGCAATGAATTGCACCTGCCAACCACTAGGGCCGCGGTACATAAGTACGACCATCTCCCCACACTCCGGATGAAGCATAATTTCCGGGTCAGTTGTGCGTCCGTGTTGCTAATGTTCTGCGCAATAGCGTGTGTCTGTGCAGGTAATGCTCCGCGCCATAGATGTGGC
>JACXGM010015566.1:0-21179 GCA_016801145.1 Umbra pygmaea | reverse complement strand
GGAGGGTGTTGAGGGGATGAGGAAGGAGCGTGTTGAGGGGATGAGGAAGGAGCGTGTTGAGGGGATGAGGATGGAGGTTGTTTTTTTTTAGATGAGAATGGAGGGTGTTTAGTGGATGAGGATTGAGCATGTTAAATGGATTAGGATGGAGGGTGTTGGGTGGATGTGGATGGAGTGTGTTGAGAGGATTAGGATGGAACATGTTGAGTGGATGAGGATGTAGGGTTGGTTGTTAGTAGATGAGGATGGAGAGTGTTGAATGGATAAGGAGGGAGAGTGTTTGGTGCCTGAGGATAGGAGCTTATGTGGATGAGGATGCGGCTTGAGTGGATGAGGTTCAAGTATGTTGAGTGGATGAGGATGGGTGGTGTTGAGTGAATAAGGATGGAGAGTGTTGAATGGATATGGATGGAGCATATTGAGTGGATGAGGTTGAAGGGTGTTGAGTGGATGAAGTGTTGTGGTGTTGAGTGAATGAGGATGAAGGGTGGAGGGTGTTGATTGGATGAGGATGGGTAGTTAAGTGGATGTGGATGGAGGGTGTTAAGTGCAGGACGATGGGTAGTTGAGTGAGTGAGGATGGTGCCTTGATTTACTGTTCGGGTGACGTGGTTGAGTGTGCGGAAGGATAGTGTTTGATCAATTCTGACTGAGCTTCCAAGGACAAAAGAAAATTTAATGCACATAGTTTTTGAGGACAAATACATATTGATTTTCACACTTGTCAAACTTAATTTTCGTGAAATAGTTTAAATGTTTCTATAGACCGAGCCCCTGCAAATCCAAAGAAGCCGTAGCACACGAGTCTGTTCATGCCTTTAAATAGCAGAAGATACAATTCTCTTCTGGACTTAGTTTACCCTGATGCTTTGTAGCCTAACTTAGCCTTAGATTTTTTTTGTATATCATTTTCTCTCCACCTTAAACATGTTTTTGTCTTAAAACCAACATCAACAAAAAAATGAAGTAAATGTTTCCCACACTTCAGTTAGTTTCAGATGATCATTAAGTGGATTACTGGGCAAGTAGTACAGACATGTAATTTGGAAGGAGGGTTGAAAGAACCGTTAACCCCTTGCTCTATTATCCCCCCAGCACACCTCCCCCACTGGCTTTGCTCCCTAAATGCAGTTTACCCTTTTCAGTTTGCCCACTCCATTGTAAATCGCATTGGGGCTCATTCCCACTGGTTCAGTGGGGGAGAGAAATCCTCCCACAACATGGCGTCGAAAATTATAACTAAGAGAAAAGCAATGCGTTCTTATTTCAAAATAAATCTAGCATCTTCTCTTCAACCAAATTTTATCATTAGGATTGTCATGACAAACATGGCAGTAACACCTACTGGTTAATATTTTACATTTTTATTTTAGTAATTTAGCAGACACTCTTACCCAGAGTTACTTACAGTATGTACAGGGACATGCCCAAGGACACAACAACATTTGGCACAGTCGAGTATCCAACCGGCAACCTTCCGACTAGAGTCTGACTCCCTGACCACTGAGTCATCTGATGCCCCTCCAAATAATTTATCATTAACAACATTTGCATTTGATGCCAAACAAATAAAAGTCAACTGTATGTTGGGGTCCACTTAAAGGGGAAATCCACTCAAAACCACAGTTTTCTATGATTTACAAGGTTGCATAGCGCAAGGTTACCTATGTAAGAACAGTACGTTATGATATTTATTTCACAAATCGACTACAAACGCTACAATGCATTGCTTTGTGCCATTACACATTTTCTGTTGTTGTTTGGACAATAAAAAAACTGACCGATATTTCAATTTGTTTCAGATGGGCAGACATGTTTTGTAAAACAGATGTTAATAGCATTGCACATAGAACATAATGGCTCCATTCAGGTGTAAGTTCCAATACAACTACTCATCACCCCAGACTAACTAAGCTCATCCTGTGTTTGACATCATGACATCAAACCATGAGGTTTACCATGTTTTTTTATGTTTATTATTTGGATTCATGGGTGCATGGCTTGTATGAGTATTACAACATGTTTTTTATAATCCTCAATATCTCATATTTCAAATCACATATTACTTTACATTTACTGCATTTCTCTCAATGCAAATTTGTTAAAGATAAAAAAGCCCAGTTAGCAGGAACAATGCTTCAGAATGTCTCTCGGTGTGAAGTGCAGAGCTCTGTTGTGTAGCACTTTACTGTATAGCCATTTAATGTTTCAATCTACTGTAGATGCTTATCGGTATGCAAATTTGTCAAATTCTAGTAGTCTACATGTTTGGTGTAAGAAGGTACTGAGGCAGAATAGCTATATAACACCAGTACCCAAGAGCAAACTTGCTAGTGACTAGCGTCTGAAACACAGGAGAAATACAGGTATTCTCCTGACCTGTTTTACATACACTAGACAGCAGTCTATTTAACCAAGTGTTGTAATGGAATTGTTTGCATGTTTGCTTTAACATGGTAGATCTTTAGGAAGTACTGTTCTTTAAAGCTGGCAGTTTGAGTGCTATATACCCCCTCAGGCAGGGCCACTCTGCATGACCCCAAATCCTAAACTGCTGCAGAGAATTGACTTCAGTGACACCATGGGAATCAATTAGCACCAGCTGTTTGGGGCTCCGCTTGATGGGCGCAAGAAACGATTGGAACGGCCAGAATGGGTGGAGAATGGGGAGATTCAGAACCCTGACCCCTTTTATTGGGTTCAGCTCCTTACCGCTGTGATACCATAGTGTTTGTCTATGTCATCAAATAGGCCAGAGCTGGGGACTTGAAAAGAGGTGAAAGGTCTTTTAAACCTCTTTGGGGCCATCAATTCTGCGACTCTATAGAGTAAGTTCTTTGCATTTGAAAGGCTTCTAGTTTTTTTACTCTCACTCTTTTCCTCCATTTACTTTCTCCATCAAATAAAAGCTGGAGAGAATTCTACGGTGGCTCCTCATAGTCATTCAGGGTAAACAAAAGGCAGAAAAAATGAACTGCTCTTGAGAAAATTACATTTTCTTTCTCTTTAGGTAAATCAAGCTAATTGTTGAAGCACATACAAATGCTTTGCTGTGATTTTTTTGTGACTGCACTGTCCTGAATAGCTCTACGTACTTCGACGTATTTTGCACCACATGTGAGAGAGGGAATGCGCGCATCAATGGGGTATTTTACATAATCATATACATCCTGTCTGAAACACAGGAGAAATACCGGTATACATACAGAAGAGCCAAAAGAGCGTTTTTGGCTTGAAAATATTGACGTGCTCATTCGTATTTTCCGATGAATTTTCAAAAGATAAAAAATGTAAAATGTCACCTCCAAAATGATCAGCAGTCCTGATAACAATGTGCAAAACGGCGGTATAAAATAAACAACACAGGTAATGTGCTTGATTAGCTTGATTAAGAACATATTAGAATGGATCTTAGATAAGTTCTCGAAATGAAATCTTTCCAGCTTCTTGGTCTTAGCAAGTGGACAACCTCTTTCATTCAGAACAGTTTTTTGGGGGGTTTCAAGCCTAGAAACTGAAAAGGCCATGGCAAAATATAGTTTTTTGTTATATTGACCAATTGTTTTGGGATTTTGGTGTGTGCATTTGTCTAGTTGGAAGATACACCATGAAATAATTTACATCCTGACAATCTGGATTGTCCCCATAACATCCAAAGATCCACTACACCATACATATTTTGAAGTAGGTATGAAGATATGTTCTGCATACATTTCCTTCTTTCAACGTCAAATCCATTGCTGTTGTACACAGCAAAAATAGCTATATTTTCTGACCATAGCACCAGGTTCCATTCCAAAAGCCCAATACACTTATACATGTTTGTTGCTCTAAATAGTTTATTTAGCCATGAAGGTGATGTCTAATTTTTTATTTGGAGACCTCCTAACCCATCTTTCTCACTGTGCATTGGGGTATGATTCTTATTTACACTACAACAAATGCTGGGACAATATTAGCATTTAAATAGTCTTTATCATAATATTTAAATACAATTAGTAAACTACTTTTTTTAATCTCAGCTGCAGTTGTAGGTATAAGGCGAAAGCTGAGTTTGATATGGTTTTTCATACTATTTTATCCTTCCATAAATAAAAATAGCTGATGGAAAATAAGTATTGGCTGATTTGCGAATCTCAATTCTTCTAATTCTCGATTCAAGATACAAGTGTAAATACTAGAGTCTACTTTAATGACAGTAATGGAATATCATTTGCATTCTTTGTTGTTTAGTAACTGATTTCTCATTCCATTTATCCAATAGTGGTTGTTAAAAACCTTGTTCGCTTTATTATTTATTTATTGATCATTATTTTACCAGACAAGTTGACAGAGAACATATTAAATTATATTTGCAGCAACGTACTGTGGAAAAGTTACATGGAGATGAGAGGTGATGAATGAGCCAATATAAAGCTGGCATGCTTCCAGTATAAGCTGCCTATATGTAAATGATAGCAATATTTTGTGGATAGAATTTTTCTTACTGTTACACTTTACCTGGGTCCAAAATATTATTAAAGTTGATGTGGACCCCCAAACTTGTCTCAATCACTTGGACTCAATCACTTGGACTCAATCACTTGGACTCAATCACTTGGACTCAATCACTTGGACTCAATCACTTGGACTCAATCACTTGGACTCAGACTTTAGCAACAGAGATTCATAACTTGACCATTGTTGGCACTAACCTACACTTGACTTAGACTTGAGTACAGGGAACTAAAGTCTCAAGGGCTAGTGGCTTGACTACATCACTGAACACAGCTACATACGGATGTTTAGTAGAAGAAAAAATATTGTAAAGTTACACCGCAACATAGACATATACTTTACAGATTTTCCCCCATTTTATCTCCCTTCCCAATTTGTAATGGCCAGATATCCTTAAGCCTTGTCTCATCGTTGAAACCTTTGGTGTGGGTTGGTCGAATATAGATCACATGCTACCTCCACGCATGTGTCACCAAGTCGTCCGATTCCGATCACACTGCTTGTTCAACGCTGAATCCTTAAGTTGGTCAATACAAACTTACTTTAGTAGTAAATTGATTTGAAGTATTTTTGTATTGTGTGTGTGTGTGTGTGCATGTGAGTGTGTGTGTGTGGGTGTGTGTGCGTGCGTGTGTGTGTGTGCGTGCGTGCGTGTGCGTGCATGCGCGTGCGTGTGTGTGCGTGTGTGTCAGATTAAAGGGTTTTAATAAATAAACGGAGTGGAACTGGCTTTGTGAGCCAGAGTTGAATAGGGCTGGGTTAGATCCTCTGAAAAGATATACAAAAATCTATTAGTATATTTTTAAAACCCCCAAATCATAACTCATTTTGATGTAGGTAATCATATTGTGACTACGAATTAATACATGTTTTAACACATTGAGTTACTTTGGTTAAACCTTATGCTACTTACTCTTTATGAAGTTCCTGGCATCGCCAGACACACCCAAAATAGAGATTATTCTACAAGGGGAAATTAAAGCTTATAGTGTGCCTACCTATAATCAGGCTTTGCGTGGGCTTGTGAGATAAGAGGCAATTCTTCCCTTTGACTTGGCCCTGTGTCTGCTTTGGTAGAGTTGGGGGTGCTCATGGTGGTATTAAGAGGTTTTTCCTGAACGCACAGCAGAGTTAGGCGAAGTGCAATAACTTGTTTGATGTGGGACACAAAGGCATCTCGGCAGCAGCTCAGTGCTCTTATTTTTCTGAATTGTTTGCATAGCTGCATCAGATCGATTTGTAAGGCCTTTTAAACAGCTTAACACCGGGACTCTTGTGGTGGGCTTGAATGCCTCTGTATGTGTGTTTACATGTGCGGTGTGTATGTAGCTGGACTATTATTGAACCCTTCTGACGTATTCATCTCTATTCTTCCAGTGAGCTGCACTGTTGGAACCTACTATGACGGAGATCAGGGGAGGTGTGTACTGTGTCCAGCTGGAACATACCAAGATGAAGAGGGGCAGATGTCTTGTGAGGTCTGCCCAGGGCCAGAGATGAATGGAAGCCCCAGGGCAGTAGGGGCACGGAACATCTCTGAGTGTGGAGGTAAGACTGTATACTAAATCCTAAAGTTATGAGTAATCACTGCCACCTAACTTCAAGAAAGGAGAGAGAATTCACCTTGTCTACCTGCTCAACCATCATAATCATAAAGATAACTGTGTGAAGTAAATGGCACAGTTTTACCTCATGTGTTGGTCATTTTAACTAGTCTCCTTTTCAGAATCACATCCTGTTATGAGTATATATGAAGTACACAGGAAGAGCAATATTGTGATAAAAATCTTTCAGTGGACAGATGTTCTGCTTTGTTTAAAGTTGTGTAAGCCTCTGAACATTCAAGCCTTGTTTGAATTATACAGGCCTGCTCCTGAATAAAGTGAAGGAGCCACCATGATTTTGCCTCTCCAATAGTGTTATCACAGCCAGTTTGTGACTGAGTTACAGATCCCATCTCCTGCTTTCACCACAGTAGACTAAACAAAACAGCTATGGGGAGAGAGAATTTGTTGAAGTCATTCATGAGATATGATAGAGGTTGTTTCCCGGTAGATAATGGACTAGAAATTCTGCTATGACATCTGCTCTGCTGGCCAGAGTTTTGTGGGGGTAGAGTGCTCTTTAGAACACATTTTCTGTCTGCTAAATTACCACAAGCATGATAGAAATGTTACAGGAGTAAGACTGAGTGGAACATGTATCCTTCTGAGCCGTTCTATGTTGTTTTGTTCCCAGGTCAATGTGCACCGGGCCAGTTCTCCCATGATGGATTCGTCCCTTGCTTGCCTTGTGCGCTGGGTACCTATCAGCCAGAGATGGGGCGAACTTCCTGTTTCCACTGCGGAGGAAACCTGGTCACTAAGCAGAGTGGTGCTGTGTCCTTCCAGGAGTGTGAAACCAAAGGTGAGGGTTTAGCCTTGATGCATATTGGTGTGTGTTTGTATGTGCCACGTGCTAAACTGTGATATCACTTCATTACGCTGCTGTAGTCCAGTGTTCACCAGGACATTACTACAATGCCAGCACACACCGCTGTATTCGCTGTCCCATGGGGACGTATCAGATGGAGTTTGCTCAGAACTACTGCATCTCCTGCCCAGGAAATACCACCACCGACTTTGATGGATCCACCAACATCATGCAGTGCAAAAGTAAGTATGTCCAGACATGCAAACCTCTGTTTTTCTGCATGTTTCCTATTAGAATCCCTATTAGCTTGTGCTATCTGAACGTACTGCGGCCCAGACAGAATAAAATATAACTATAGTGTACAAAATAATATTTTGTGTTATGTACTACCAATTTAATTTGCTCCATTAATCCATTCATACAGTTTTGTATAATAATACCCTAAATATATGCTGGACTGTCAGGAATCATTCACAATTAAAAAGAAATATGATAGGCTGCTATTTGCCCACATTTAGCACATAGTCAAAAGGAGTGAGACCGCCCTAGGTTTGAATGTTGTTGCCAAAGAATGTTTGTTTATTTGTTTGTGTGTGTTTTCTTTATTGTCCATGCATTATCACAACATAACAGGCGGGGGCGACAAAGTCACCATATGGGAGATGAGTCTGTCTCATAGAAATAGAATGGATAGAAAGGCCATTCCAATTCAAAGTAATGTAGCATAATGGTCAGAGCCGCAGCCATTTTTACATGTACCATTCCATTGCAAAGATCTAGCGTCCAACTTCCGCATTAAACTGATTTGCGTGTTGTCACCGTGACAACTAATAACAATCGCCATTTTGTTGTGTACTAATCGAATGACCACGCCAAGCAGTTCAATGGCCTTTCTATCCATTCTATTTCTATGGTCTGTCTATTTAAAAATGGAATGTGCCCCACAGACTCCAGCCCTCATTTAGTAAAAGAAGATGTAGACAGTTTGTAACACAGACTGTAAGCAAAACCAATATTAATACTACTGCTTTGATGATTTGTTTCAACAGAAAATTGAAGTTGCTAAAAACAGATTTTTTTAGGTGTCATTTCGTTTCATGATGGCCTTCACCTATAACCGTGTCTCACATTTTTCAATTACTGTCACAAACCTGTATACCGTATACCGTATCTGATAGTTAAATGTAAGTATATAGCACAGTGCTGTATGTTTTCTAGCATCTGGTCATGGTTCTTGGATTCGGAAGACAGATGTTTTAGCATGTCTTGTGGGTACTGTATATACTGTATGGCTTTCAGAGCTGTATGTTAACTGATTGAATGGTTCAGTACTTTCAACACTTTAATACCTTTAAAGAAGATCATTAGTTAGAAGGTCAGTCTGTCCTCCTCTTTGAGCCAGGAGAGAATGACAATGCACGGTATATACAGCAATCAAAATTATTCAACTCCCATTGTAAATCATGTGTATTGTCAAAATGTACACATTTTTTGCTGTTTGCAATGAATAACTCAAACAAAAGAAGATGAAATAGCTCAACACAAAAAAATACATCAAGTAGTTCCCCAAATCCAACTGAAAATGCAACTCAAAATGACTTCTCCAGACTCAAGCACACCTGATGCAACTAATCAAGGGCTTCATTAGTTTGACCAGGTGTGCTTGAGCTGGAACACATGAAATACCTGAACTGGCTAGAGTGTCACATTTGACTGTGTGTGATAAGAATGGCTAACACAAAATAATTCTCCAAAATGTTAAGATCATCGCCCCTTCACAGACAAGGATACAAAAAAGACAGCGAAGGCGCTGAGTGTTCCCAGAGTCACCATTGGAAGCATAGTTCACAAGTTCAAAGTGAAGGGAACGGTGGTTACACTACTTGGACGGGGCAGAAAAAGGAAGTATTCAATGGCTGCAACCAAATTGGAACCCCATACAAAATCACTGGTGGGATTTGAAGAATCCAGTCGCAGCATGCAAACTTAAGTATATTACTGAACTGGAGTACATCGTGCATGAGAAATGGGCTGAGATTAGCTGGTGTCTGGCTATGCATCTCATTTGCAGCAGGTCATAACAGCAAAAACGGTGCTCTACTAAGTACTAAAGACGCTTGCCATGAAGGGGTTGGATAAATTTGAGACTGGTGAAGTTATTATCAGCAAGGGCATAGGAACAGCCCCCCAATGATACAGACAGGCAATGTGGTCCCCCCAATAATAAGAACAATTAAAAACAATATATTGTGTGTCCCCCCCAATATCAAAATTGTTCCTACAACCTTGATTATCAGTTGCATTTGCAGTTGAATTTGGGGAAACCACTTGAAGTATTGAGCTATTTCAATTGCTTTGGTTTGCTTTGTTCATCGCAAACAGCTGACAATTATTTTGACAATAAACCTGATTTGCAATGAATTTTGAATAATTTTGATTACAACTGTAATACGCCTTATGGACATTTAGGCAGCAACAATACTGCACTGCTCAGGGCCAACTACAATTTACCCTATGTCCTTCTTTGCAGCACTTGGCCAGAAAGCTGGGCATTAATCCAAATGCCTGTAAAACTTGTTTGGTCAAATCCTATTGTTTTAACACAGAAAAGGGCAGAAACGTAGAATATTACAAAAACAAAATTTTTCCCCTTGTTAATTCTGATGTCAAGGAATAAGAGAAGTGCTTTTTCTTAGTAACTACAGTTGTGCTGAAAAGTTTAAATACCCCTGGAGAATTTGTTAATATACGTACCATTTTTAAACGAAACATGAGTGAGCTTGCAAAACAATGATTTTTTTACTTCTCATGGGAGTCATATTCAACTGTAGGTCATAAAAGAATGGCATAAAAGAATATATAAAAACATGGCAACAAAGAATATAATGAAATGACCCCTGTTCAAAAGCCTGCACACACTCAGTACTCAATATGGTGTATTACCCCCTTTTGCATCAAAGGCAGCTTGCAGCCGATTGTGATCTTTGGTCGTCTTGCATGAAGCCCACGTTTGATATCTCCTCAGTGAGGCTCTATGATATTAGGTCAGGAAACCGTAATGGCCACTCCAGAACTTGACTCCTGGAGAGTCAACGTGACTTGTGCTTAGGGTCATCCTTGTTCTGTAAAGCCCAAGAGCATCCCATGCACAGCTAAATTTTTTCAGTTATCACAATATTGTGCTCCGTGAAACAACCACACCATCTTTTTCCAGAGTAGCCTGTATGTCTCCCGAGGTTACCTGTGGGTATTTCTTTGTATCCTGAAAATTTCTTCTGGCAATTTTGGCTAATATCTTTCTCGGTCTACCTGACATTGGCTTGGTGTCCCCAAATCTTCTACTTCTTAATAAGTGATTGAACAGTACTGACTGGCATTTGCAATGCTTTGGATCATTTTTTACATCTTTTTCCAACTTTATGTAGTTCCAGTACCTTTTTACGCAGGTCTTTTGACAGTTCTTTTTTGCTCCCCGTAGCTCAGTATCT
The DNA here is from genome assembly GCA_016801145.1 of Umbra pygmaea. Taxonomy (NCBI): domain Eukaryota; kingdom Metazoa; phylum Chordata; class Actinopteri; order Esociformes; family Umbridae; genus Umbra; species Umbra pygmaea. Next base: position 10,782 of record JACXGM010015566.1, on the reverse strand, counting down.
AGCCTGCTCAGTGCATCCACGTGAGAGTTAACAATTTCATTAACTATTTATACACAGCCACTAATTGAAATTTAAAATGCCACAGGGAAAATTTAATTGGCATTTTAACCTGTGTGTGTCACCTTGTGTGTCTGTAACAAGGCCAAACATTCAAGGGTATGTCAACTTTGGATCAGGGCCATTTTAGTGATTTCTGTTATCAGTATGGTTTACAAAGGTGTCAAACAGCTGTGTGATAATTAATAGCTTCATATGAGCACTACACTGACATAACAGTCAGATATAATTTGCATATTGTCAAAATGAATGCTGAAATTTCACAATTTCTGACAAGGTCTGCAAACTTATGAACACAACTGTATTGTATATATGCGCTTTTACCATGTCAAATTGCAATCTGTGGTGACTCCAAGAAATTTAGCCAAGTCAACTGGCACATTAATCATTCTATAGTTAGATTTAAGTTTAGTCTTGAGGGAGTTTTTTATGTTTAGGATCAGCCGTTTAGTCATTCTAATACTGTCTGGAGATGTTTGTTATGGGTTGTAGTTATTTCTCTTACTATGGTAGTGTCCATATATAATGTTTAGTCATCAACACACAAACACCAAGCCTATATACACTCACCTAAAGGATTATTAGGAACTCCATACTAATACTGTGTTTGACCCCCTTTCGCCTTCAGAACTGCCTTAATTCTACGTGGCATTGATTCAACAAGGTACTGAAAGCATTCTTTAGAAATGTTGGCCCATATTGATAGAATAGCATCTTGCAGTTGATGGAGATTTGTGGGATGCACATCCAGGGCACGAAGCTCCCATTCCACCACATCCCAAAGATGCTCTATTAGGTTGAGATCTGGTGACTACGGGGGCCATTTTAGCACAGTGAACTCATTGTCATGTTCAATAAACCAATTTGAAATGTTTCGAGCTTTGTGACATGGTGCATTATCCTGCTGGAAGTAACCTTTAGGATGGGTACATGGTGGCCATAAAGGGATGGACATGGTCAGAAACAATGCTCAGGTAGGCTGCGGCATTTAAACGATGCCCAATTGGCACTAAGGAGCCTAAAGTGTGCCAAGAAAACATCCCCCAAACCATTAAACCACCACCACCAGCCTGCACAGTGGTAACATGGCATGATGGATCCATGTTCTCATTCTGTTTACGCCAAATTCTGACTCAACAGAAATCAAGACTCATCAGACCAGGCAACATTTTTCCAGTCTTCAGCTGTCCAATTTTGGTGTGCTCTTGCAAATTGTAGCCTCTTTTTCTATTTGTAGTGGAGATGAGTGGTACCCGGTGGGGTCTTCTGCTGTTGTAGCCCATCTGCCTCAAGGTTGTGCGTGTTGTGGCTTCACAAATGCTTTGCTGCATACCTCGGTTGTAACGAGTGGTTATTTCAGTCAAAGTTGCTCTTCTATCAGCTTGAAGCAGTCGGCCCATTCTCCTCTGACCTTTAGCATCAACAAGGCATTTTCGCCCACAGGACTGCCGCACACTGGATGTTTTTCCCTTTTCACACCATTCTTTGTAAACCCTAGAAATGGTTGTGCGTGAAAATCCCAGTAACTGAGCAGATTGTGAAATACTCAGACCTGCCTGTCAGGCACCAACAACCATGCCACGCTCGAAATTGCTTAAATCACCTTTCTTTCCCATTCTGACATTCAGTTTGGAGTTCAGGAGGACCACACCCCTAAATGCATTGAAGCAACTGTCATGTGATTGGTTGAGTAGATCATTGCATTAAGGAGAAATTGAACGGGTGTTCCTAATAATGATTTAGGTTAGTGTATTTAAGGTTAGTGGTAGTTCATGAACACCATTAATACAGCTCCCATAATCATGAAAGGTTACTTTTAACAAATCTGTTAGTTGCCTCATTGCTGAACTTGTTTTTGTGGTCAGACTCACACTCAGCACTATCTGTTCAAAACAAAAAACATTTCTTTGTGTACGTTTGTGTGTTCACATTTTACATTTATTTAATGTAGACTTGCAGAGTAAACTGAAACCACACAGGTTTCTCTACAGGTGTTGTGTGCTCAAATCATTGTTGTTCATGGCCCCCTTTGGGATTGTAATGTAGATAATTAGCATTGCAGCAGCAAGGCAGCATAAACTATTTGACAATGTCCTGTCACCTCCCAGATAGGCAGTGTGGGGGAGAGCTGGGAGAATTCACTGGCTACATCGAGTCGCCCAACTACCCAGGGAACTACCCAGCTAATGTTGACTGCACCTGGACCATCAACCCCCCACCCAAACGCAGAATCCTCATTGTGGTTCCAGAGATCTTCTTGCCCATCGAGGATGAGTGTGGAGACTACCTGGTCATGAGGAAGAGCTGTAAGACATTGTGTGTGTGTGTGTGGGTGTGTGTCCTGTCAGGCATGGTGGCTTAGCGGATAGCACTGTGGCCTCACAGCAAGAAGGTTCTGGGCCTTTCTGTGTGGAGTTTGCATGTTCTCCCCGTGTCTGTGTGGGTTTCCTCCGTGTTCTCCGGTTCCCCCCCCATCAAAAACATGCAGGTTAGGTTTAGGACTACAGATGGAAATTAGCATGTATGCTATAATCTGGCTAATGTACAGTTTGTACAGAAGTGTAAGATTGTTCATTAATGTGCACTGTCCCAAATAAATAAATAAATACACAGTCAGGTGACTGTGTGTTTATTACATGAAAATTACTTAAAAATATACATTTTACCTTGCATTTACTGGCTGATTTGTCACATTGTGCCCATTTCCAAAGCTCTCTCAAACTCTGTGACAACCTATGAGACCTGCCAAACCTACGAGCGGCCGATCGCTTTCACATCCCGCTCAAAGAGGCTGTGGATACAGTTCAGATCCAATGAAGGGAACAGTGGGAAGGGATTCCAAGTCCCTTATGTGACCTATGATGGTAGGAGATATATATTTAGAAAGTCTTTACATTACTAGTAGCTTTAAGTTATGCTGACAATAAACATTACTGTATTACCTACTACTTCCAATTATAAAAATAGCCCAATGCTCTATTTGTATTTTTTATGTGTGTTTCAGAGGACTACCAAGAACTTATTGAAGATATAGTCCGAGATGGAAGATTATATGCCTCAGAAAATCACCAAGAAATTCTTAAGGTAAGGCTGACCCTATTCTCTGTGTATATCAATGATGTTGCTCCTGCTGCTGGTGACTCTCTGATCCACATCTACGTAGATGACATCATTCTATACACATCTGGCCCTACATTGGACTCTGTGCTAACAAACCTCAAAAAGAGCTTTATGCCATACAACACTGTTTCCGTGGTCTCCTCAACCAAACCTTATGGTTGCTAGACAACTTACTTGAGCCACTGTCACCCTAGTGGGCTGGCCCTCACTACACACTCAACACCTGACTTTCTGGTATCAACTCAAGTCACAAGTCACTTCTATGCAAAGCCCCACTGGACCTAAATTCCCTTCTCACCATTGCAACACCCAACCGCAACCTGCAATCAAGCAGGTACATCTCTCTAGTCACCCCAAAAGCCCATACCTCCTTTGGCCACCACTTCTTCCAGTTCGCAGCTGCTAAGGACTGGAATGAACTACAAAAATCTCTGAAACTCAAAAAACACCATCTCCCTCACTGCTTTTAAAGTATGACTGTCAGAGCTACTGCCTGACTACTGTACACTCTTCACCTTCACACTATCTTTGCCCTTTTTTGCCTGAGTGCCTTAGTTATGCCCTATAGTGTATTTGCACACATTCATTACATTTTAGTGGACACTCTTATCCAGACACAACAACATTTGGCACAGTCGGGAATCAAACCGGCAACCTTCCGACTACAATTCTGACTCCCTAACCACTGAGCCATCTGACCATGATTCATATGCATAGTCAGTTATATATTGTATGTTATTAACACAATTATAATTTGCACAGTTACGCTCAACACTTAAGCTAAACTTTTACTTTTTGTGTACTCCATGTGTAACTTTATGCCATCTTGCACCATTGGCAAGGCAAGGGAAGTTTATTTATATAGCACATTTCATACCCATTGTCAATTCAAGGTGCTTTAGATAAACAGGAAAACATAAAAATTTTAAACAGATTAAAGATAAAATTAAAGCAATTAAAAATGAAAAACAATTAGAAAAATAGTACAGTTTAAGAAATAAAAGAGACTGAACAAACCATATAAAATATAGCGCAATCTGTTCGGATTTAGCACAGTGTTCATTCAGTAAATGCGTAGCTAAACAGATGTGTTTTGAGTCTGGATTTAAAGGTGACTACTGTTGGAGCACATCTGATCTCCTTCATTGCACTTTATCTTGGCCAGGTCACCATTACAAATCAGAATCTTTTCTCAATTTGCACCAGGTTAAATACAGGTTAAATAATACAAAATTAAATTAAATGAAATTTGTATGACAATAAAACAAAGTTTTTCATATCATATACTGCCCTCTTGTGGATACAGAAATATTCCCAGGCTACATCCGCTTAAGTGTCATTTGGCTATTGGCTTTCTTTGTGATTGAATTCTGATCTTCAATGTTTTTTCTTAGGATAAGAAACTTATGAAGGCATTGTTTGATGTATTAGCCCACCCACAAAACTTCTTCAACTACACGGCACAGGAGTCAAGAGAAATGTTTCCCAAATCCTTCATCCGATTCCTACGTTCTAAGGTCCTGAGATTTCTTCGTCCTTAAGAAGGCACTTCCGTTGCTTTCTGGATATGTAAGAAAATGTCTCTACCAATTACTGATTGTATCTTTCAAGTAATTAACTGACAACTAGAAATCATCCAGTGGCTATCCTGTTTGTACAGAGAGTGACTGCATTTCAAGCTAACTTAGAGAACTGAAAACCTTTCTCAAATGGACTTCGATTGCACATTCAGGTCATCAGTCTTTTCTAAACACTGCACAGACCAGTGCTGCCTTCACAATTATATCAAGCCCAAGTGTAGAGTTTTGTTGTTGTACTTCTTTAACTGATCCATCTCACGTGTGTGAGCTTTGCAATGTTTAGATTGATGTCTCAGATTTTCCACTTTCGGTTTCAGCAATGAAGCTTGATATATTCTCAGATCCCAAATACATTTCTTAAAGGTGTTAGCATTTCAAATAAAGTCGCTATTTGTTGGATTTCTAGCTGTAACAAGGGAACTAGTTTGTCTTTCAGTGACTAATTAAGAAATTTAGATTTTTTTTATATTTCAAGAACATGAGAAAGCGATTCATATGGAATAATGATTTCCTACACTATGCTGTTATACACAAAAGCACAGCCTATAATGCACAATGTATATCAAAGATGGACTGGCACATGCCCATTGGCAAACATTGTGGAAGCAATCTCGTGTCCTCATTGCAATTCCTGTTCAAATGGCAATAATACTGCATCATGTAGCTTTCTCATATTTAAATATCAAGAAACACAGTTTGTACAGCTTTTGTAAGCTGCTCATGTACAGAGAATAGTCCCATTCTCACTTTGTAAAATTCTACAAATCACATTTAATAATGATTTGATTCACATATTGCTGGTATCAAAAATATCTCAGCAATCTTAATCTGAAAGTTTTTGTTGAAAGTTCAAAAATATTGTGTGTTTGCAAACATGATTAAAGTTGTATTACATTTAGAACAGAATTGTTGACAGAAACATGCCTGAATTTGAGAAATGAATATAGCACAAATGTGACCTTATGGTGGGAACTTTAAAGCACTACAAGGAATGTAGTGATACCACAAAAGCAATTATTATGATGAATGTTTTGTATATTGTGTAAAAAGTATTAGAATAAGATGTTAATGTATTGTAGTTAATTTCAATTCTGACATGTGCTGGACGAACACATTCAAATAAAATCTGTATTTTTGCTGCCTCATTTTAACAATTGTTAACCACGGAAAACATTGTTTAAAAAAAAAAATTAACAGTTAATATTTCTAGCAACTGGGCTTTGTGCAGTTATGCCTTTTTTTTAAATGTCATCAAATCAAGATTAGCTCATTATTATAATTCAAACAGGTACCAAAGAACTTTTCACTGCTCAAAGAAGGAATAATATTAAGAGGTGTGTCTAGAAATGTAGAACATGTCAGATTTTACATTCATAAGATATGGAATGAGAGGTTTGTAAAATAGATGTACTCTATTCACTTTTGTCTTAGAAATGTGTCTATATTTTTATGTTTGTACATCTAACAAATTGTAAATAAAGCAATAAACATAATATTGCATTACATTTATACGTTGTGGTGTGCATTTAATTATACTTTAAATATGTTGATTGTAATATAATGTTCATACACAGTCAACTCAAGAAATTCCATCAAGAAATTGAGCAAAAGTGAAAAACATAAATGAGCCATATTTGGGATCAAACATAAGGGGGAGCGATATACTTTTATTTCTTTAAATTCTCCCAAAAACAATAGTTCCAACAACGCTTCGTAGTTCAAGCGCTGCAATTTGTGGCTCAGTATAAGGGCTTCTTTCGTGCAAACCATTCAAGCTTGTTTTAACATGAAGATGGCATGTAACAGTTGATATTGAGTCTAGATAAGCCCAACATTCTACTAGACTGTGCCATTTTAAAACGGACTCTTGGATCCTTTGCTACTCGCCGTCTTCCTCACAAGGAGTTAGAGGCAATATCCATATCCTCTCCTTGGCAAATGTGCAACTATTTTGCACTTCTGAAACCTTTTAATTATTGCCCTGAATGTGCTAATTTGTGTTTTCAACTGTTTGTGTTAACAACGCTCTGTCTCTGTTCAAGTATAAGGTCTTTGGATTTACCCATAGCAATGGATGCAAAAGGAATTTGGGTGCTACAACCTCATTTATACACCAGGGAAACAGGTACTAGTGAAAGCATCAATACAGTTCCCGGAGACTGAGACAAACTAAAATGCATAGAAATTCATAACACGCTCCTAAGATTTTATTAGGGAGAAAAAACGATGAATCTGAAGTTAGTCAGATTATCTCCATAGTTAATGACAATTTATTAACTAGATTAAGTAATTATATCTTGTACCCATATTCAACTCTGTAAAAGTTATGGGAACCATATCCTACTTAGTACAGACAGACATAAGTGAAACTTTCAGAGAATAGATTACCCTCCCAGTCCAAAAGATTTCGAACAAAGTTAATACTTAAAAGTTCATCGAAATTTCTTAGTCTTTCTTGTCCATTACATTTGGAAATTTAACATATTTAAAACAAACAAAAAATCATATTCGGAAGTGATATCATGCAGGGAAGAGGCTTGGCAGTTGGTCAGAGACAGAAACATTGCGTTGTTCTGGTAAGGTGTTACACCTGGTGTCACTCGCGGCGGCGATTAGGGATCAGGTTGGGAGGGTGATGGATGCTAGGTGTTTTGAGTGGTGGAAGGGTTCTTATTGTGGTGGGTAGTGTGACTATGAGGGATAAGTTGCTGAAGTTGGAGGAGTTGAATGGGGGTAAGGTGAAATGTATGGTGCCTGGGAGTGCGGTAAAGGTGAGAGGGGTCATCACGGGTGTGCCAGAGGATCTGTCCATGGAGGACCTTAAGGAGATTGTGTCGTGTGGGGTGGTGGTGGAGGCGAGCCGGTTGGGCAGTAGGGCGGTGGGGTTAGATAAGGTGAGTCCCACTGAGGTGTTTTAATTGTCAGCGTATGGGGCATGTGGCTGCTGTGTGCAGAGGAATGGGTAGGTGTGGTAGGTGTGGGGGTGCGCATGAGTATGGCAAGTGTGGGGTCAGGGGCCGAGGTGAGGTGTTGTAATTGTGGTGGGGAGCACAGTGCTGCGTTTGGAGGGTGTGTGGTTCAGCAGAGGGCAGCAGAGGCACAGAGGGTTAAGGTGGTGGCTGGGGTCACGTATGCGGAAGCGGTGCGGAGAGTGGGGGGACTTGGGGTCGGTGTGCAGGTGGAGGAGGAGAGGGTTGTAGGCCCGGTGTCGGAGGACAGTTTGGGTGTTCACAGAGTGGTGTTGTCAGAGAAGTGTAAGCATGAGTGTGTGGTGGGTAAGGATTCACTGGTGGTGGGCAAGGTTGAGTTTTTGGCGTTTTTGTGTAGTGTGGTGAATCTGTGAAGTCAGGTTAAAGGACGGAATGCGAGGATTGATGTTGTGGTGGGAGCTGCTAGGGATTTTATGGGAGTTACTGATGTCACGGGGGAGATTGTGCACGAGTTGATGAAGGGGAAGGGGATGGTAGGTAGTGGGGGGGTGGGGTGGGGGGGTAGTGGGATGTATTTTATTTTCTAGGGTCGTGGGGTGAAGTGGGTAGTGATGACTTAGGTGGGCCATGCCCGGCCTCGCTCTCCGGTACTGTTGGTGGCGGTGTATGCACCTTCAGTTGGTTGCGATCCGCCATTTACTCCATAGAAGAAGAATAAGAAGATATCACGCAGTTGTCAGCTGATCAGTCGTAGCCGGAAATGTTTGCGTAATGTGTTGATGCTAGCAGATGATGCTATCCAGCTAGCTAGTTGTCAGTTGATGGCTGAATAAACGATAAACGTAACTAGCTAATTAGCTTCTCAATTTTACACCACCGAGGTTCTTAGTAGGCTGTATTCCGTGTCTTTAACAGATACGAACATGTCAGGCGAGGCTTTCAATTTGCTCTCTGTTCTTCTTGGTTTGTTATTGATGTCAACACAGACGACTGATGCTAAGGTGGGTAATGTAGTAAACCATGTTCACATGACTGTCATAGCAAGCTGGGTATCTACACAAATAATTATATTAACGTCTTCTGTAGTTAATCCCCCTCTCTTCTATTTAATGTTATACTGACACAGTTTCATGTTATTTACTGACTAACACTAGCTGGCTAATCTGTCTTTTCTTTTTATGTGTCAGCAATGACTTGCTAACCTGGTCTGTGCAGTTAATGTGATTATTCCATTGGCTGCTTAGCTAAGTGAGCTGTATGAACATGTAAAACAACTTTTAAATATTTATGTATTGTTTCCTAGATTTCTGAAGATATCCGGTGTAAGTGTATATGCCCACCCTACAAAGACGTTGAAGGACAGATCTACAAGCAAAATGTATCTCTAAAAGACTGGTGTGATATGATTTAATTTCTAAATTATGATTTTATCGGTTTAGATGGTTATCCATACGTTTTCAACACAGACCAAATTGACTATTGCAATTGTTATGTAGATATTGTTAAGTTTAGTAATATGGTGGGTGATTAATGGGAAAATGTATCATTCTATTTTATTTTATCCTGTTAACTGAGGTTGTTTATTACAGAACTGCTTATTATTTTACACTCCATATCTAGTTTACTGTCTGTCTAACATATGGTGTTTGTTTTGGTTTGTTTGTTGCATTAGCCAGCAACTATGTAACTTCACACTGTTGTAACTTCACACTGTCATATGATTGATCTACCTGCTGAGCTTTTGAATAGTGTATTTGTTTAATGTCATATTTGTTTTTCAGCACCTGCCTCCATGTTGTGGTGCCAATGCCAGTTGACGGAAAGGATGTGGAGGCGTACTGTCTGCGTTGTGAATGCAAATATGAGGAGAGGAGTTCTGGGATCATTAAGGTAAATTGTAAATCGAGTAATAAATCACAGATCCAACCTGCACATTTGGTGCCTTCAAATAACCAAAAAGTCATCAAATCGTGACACCTGTGATATTAGGGTTGGAAAATCAGTTGTAGAATGGTACCCATGTGTTTTATAAAAAATTCTAAATTGGATAGACTTAATGTTTTTTAAGTTAGCTATTTCCTTCTCTATGAATTATCAGTATTCTTAAATGCGGTGTCCTTGTTGAGATATTATAACCTTAAGCTTTTCATAAGGGTGAAGCATAGGATAAATGATCTGGTTGGGTGTGTTCTTGGCCACTGTTCTAGGTGACGATCATAATCTACCTGTCCATTCTGGGCCTTCTTCTCCTCTACATGGTTTACCTGACCCTGCTTGAGCCCATGCTGAAGAGGAGGCTCTTTGGACATTCACAGCTCATTGAGAATAATGACGATGTCGGGGTATGTAGCCGACATGCCCCACCCACATTTGTCTCACTGAATACATTTGATAAATATCTTGTAAAGAAGATGGGTCTAATGTTTTTTATGACCAAAAATGTCTTTGTCCTCACTGTGTTGTCTTTTTAATTCAGGACCAACAGCCTTTCGCCAATGCCCACAATGTACTGTCGCGTTCAGCCTCTCGTCCCAATATGCTGAACAAGGTGGAACACGCTCAGCAGCGCTGGCGGCGGCAGGTGCAGGAACAGAGGAAGTCTGTGTTTGACCGCCATGTGGTGCTCAGCTAAACCCATCCCCTGGACACAAAAACCCTGGTGATGCAAATGCACTGTGCTTGAGAAGTCCTGCCCTCCTGCCTGGTGTCTTATTATTTTTTTCACAACTTCCTAGCTTGATCCTTGTGGTTTGTTCCTGAATAAAAAATGTTATTAAATCAAGTATCATCATGTATTCAGGTGGACATTGTGAATGATCTCTTTTAGTAGGTTCAACTGTGGACTTGGTTTTAAGATACTGCCAGTGTGTATGTGTAATTGAATACACATTGTTTCATGGAAAGACAAAGAGGATCCAGGGTGCTCAGGGAGTTCAGTCAGAAGTTTTGAAGGTGCTCTTTGGGGTTGGGACTTCAATGGGTATTGGAAAGAAGGAAATCCAAGGCACTCTTCTTAAAATTATAAAAAGCCTTTAATATTACTGGCTATATCATAGTAGAAAATTTAAAAATATATGGGAAGAAGCTACCCACGC
>JACXGM010015565.1:0-21179 GCA_016801145.1 Umbra pygmaea | reverse complement strand
ATGGTAAAGCTATTGCCTAATTCTAACAAGATAAGTCATCAATTTATGGGGAATTCATAATGATATCACATCAGATAGTAGGCTTTAGTACTAAATGGTAGACTATAGTAAAATAAAAAGTGCTTAGAGCTGCTAAATGTATTTGTAGTTTGTTGATTTCCAAGTATAAAACTTGTTGAAATGTTTTCAGTGTGTGTGTCTCTGTTTTTTTACATTTCCATCTAATTTTACCAAAACCGTGATAATATTGATAACCGTGATAACTTTGGTCACTATAATCGTGATATGAAATTTTCATACCATCCCATCCCTACTGCTAAGGTCAATCAATCAATCAATCAATCAATCAATCAATCAATCAAATTGATTTATAAAGCCCTTTTTACAACAGCAGTTGTCACAAAGTGCTTTGACAGACACCCGGCCTGAGACCCCCAAAAGCAAGCAACACAAGTGATGCACAGTGGCTAGGAAAAACTCCCTAGTAGGTGGGACCTCGGGAAGAAACCTAGAGAGAGGCCAGACTCAAGGGGGTGGCCAGTCCCCTTCTGGCTGTACAGGGTGGGGGATCGGAAGGTACACAGCCCATTGTAATAAGGTCACTTTATTTATCAGGGTTCAGTTATTGTCCAACATTGAAGATCTGATTGGTAGGATGTGACCATAGTCTTTATGTAGCATCAATACAGTTCGGTGGTCGTGAGTTGTACAAAACCTTTTTTAATAAACTCTGTGTATACACAATGCTCTCAAGTTAATGTGCACAGCCCCTGGTGATACTTTGAGCAAAGTCCCATGTTGTCGAGCCTTAGTGTTTTAAAAATAGCAATTTTGATGCTATCATATTAGTGGAAAAATAACAAAAAAATAGGACAAATCTTAAGTGGCGTTTTCGTCTTAATTATTTTGATTACGTTTGAACTGATTCCAAACTTTGGACACTTTTTCTGTCGTTTTATTCAGCCTGTCTCTTCTCTTAGCCCCTCACTGTTTACGCTCTCTTCATTTTGTAATCTGCGACGTCTGTCTTCATAGCTTCTGTTGCCAGCAGCGTCAGCCCAGTGTGCTACGTTAACAATACTCAGTGCGAAAACACTGTGCGCGATACAACTTTGGTAACAATGATTAAACGAAGCTTCGAGGCAAATCATTTCGTATCAAGGCTTTTTTGTAATCAAATTATTAAAGTTATTTGAGGAATCGTTTCAGTCCTAGTTAAAATTGAGCTTGACTCATGCTGCCTTGTTCGGCGGCACACAAACGTGCAGCCTTATTTGCTATAGGCCATAGCTTTTATTTTCAAAAATATATGTGGTAGGCTAGTGAAATAATGCAAAAGAACAGTGAAAATTAATTGTATAATAAACAGAGTGCAAAACAAAATCTGTCATCATATTCATTGTATCTGAACAAAAATTTTTCCAGACAAGTGGTTAAGCTTTTGTCTTCATCCTATTGTAAGTTGATAACTGTTATTTTGATGCTACGTTCAGACCGAACACGAAAGAGGTGAATTGAGCTTCTGGTGCAACACACGTATTATACGTGAGTGATTTCATTTGGTGCTTTTTGTGCATTCACATGTTTGAAGCAAATTGGCATCTGACACCCGAGTTGAAAAACTTCTGCGTCTCTTCGTGCCGCGTTAACCAATCAGGAACCTGCTTGCTGCTGTCACTTGATGAAGTCATGTGATATGATATGAACTCAAAGACCTATTCAACATGGAGTAACAACTGATTATGACAGCGTGCAGTCATACTGAGCTATATGACACAAGTTCATATTTCTACAGAGACAGGAATAAAAAAGGACCGTTCTGCTCTCCAGAGCAAATACAGAGCGGTGACTCTGTCGATGAATGCTCGATGAACATCGTGCAAACAGACAACCGCTTAGCACTTGCCCTTCCCACAGGAAGCAAATTCTGCCTCAAGTCTGTCTATTTCACTTCAAACACTTGCTTTATTCGTGCGTCCTATTTGCTTTGAACACATGAGTGGATTGAAATTGTTCACGCGTCCACCTAGACACAATAGAAGTTAATTTCTCGCTCAATTAGCATTAATGCTATGTTCAGACCGAATACGAATTGGGCGTCTGGAGCGAGTGATTTCCATGTTAATTCAATGTAAAGACGCATTTGCGGAGCGATAGACACGTTTAGTGGGCAAAAAGGCGAATTGAGTGCCCAAGTTGAAAATTCTGAACTTGGCCTTCTGTTTGTGCCGCGTTAACCAATCAGGAGCCTACTTGCTGCAGTCACTTGGTGAAGTCACGTGATATGATATAAACTCCCGCCCGGACTGATTCAACATTCATTCAACATGAAGGAACGGCTGATATTGGCAGTGAGGAGTAAATCGTTTTTACATATTGTACATTTTTCAGTTCATAATGTTATTTCATATTTTTGGCCTCTATTTTATTTTGTAATATAACTAAATGCCTGGTGTGGTTCTAATGCACAACAAAGCATATCTTTTATCACATAACTTGATTTCAATATGAGACATTCATTTTGTATTGAATGCTATTTATTCCATATCTAAATCTAGATTATGAAACATTATTATTCTAATGTAAAAGACAACCAACGCACTTTAGTGTATAAGAACATAGTTTGTGTCTGTACAGTGTTGTGTGAGAAGAAAAATCACAGAGGTTAATTACTTTTGGAGGCTAGCTCCATTTATCATCAAAACAAAAATAAATTACGGATTATTTTACAATAATTACCTGAACAATGAAAAGGCACAGACCTATAGATTTATTCAGGACATGAAAGATTGTCATGCTCTTTAGAGCCGTTGTGGGGAAGTTTAAGATAAGGACTTCAGAAGATACTCTGTCGGCTGCCATGATACCGCTCCCTCTGCCGAAAAGTGTGCCACGAAGGCATCCCTCACCCGGAATGCCTCTCTCCCCTCCAAACACCTCAATTTTGCCTTGAACACGCTTCCATTTCACTTCAAACACTCCTATTAGCTTTGGACGCATGAGTGGATTCAAGTTGTTCAAGCGTCCAACTAGATGCGATAGAAGCGAATTTGGTGCTCAGTTTGCGTTCTGTCTTAATTCAGCATTAAGTCATGATTTCAAAGCCATGATTTCAGTAGGGGCACGCTTTTGAACTCCCAGTATCATTGTCAGTAGGTTAGTGAGGAGAGGTAAGACAATAGGTGATTTCCTCGATAACAAGAGGTGCTCCTTTTGTATGATTGAAGAAAAGCTATGCTTCACAGACCAGTATGCATGGTTAGAGAATTTACATTTCTCTACTTGGTTGAATATTTCAATTATCACCCATTTAACACTTTAGAATTTATATTGCTACAAATTTTACTAGCACATTTTAAGCATCCTCATGCAAGTAATATTACAGGATCAAGATATAAACTGTGCTTGCAAAAATATGTATTTTCAGGTTTTTTTTCTTCATTGAATAGAGACATTGGGAGTTTTTGCTACAGGTTCCAACTCATGCTTCAGCATTATATGTGCAAAATGGCGACTACATTTTATTTTCTTGTTCTTTGTTTCAGGTTTTTGGTGATCTGTTGAGGACGGACAGGGTTATCGTTCTTCTGCATGTGTCCCGTGTCCAAGTGTCTCCCTTGTCACTGCTTCCTGTGGAGCCTGTAATGGGCCAGAACTCCCAAAGAGCACAAGCGTTACTTTATTTTTAACCTCCACCCTACCCCAGTCAGGTGTGTGTGTGTGTGTGTGTGTGTTTTGTTTACCACCATTTGACTATCTAATCTCAATCATTACTCTTGGGTTTTTGTCCCGTTATCATATTACTTTGTTTACCTTTCCGGCAGAAGCATCATGTTTTGGAAGTTTGATTTACACACGACGTCCCACATTGACACCCTACTGGAGAAGGAGGATGTGACTCTGACAGAGGTGATGGATGAGGAAGATGTCCTGCAGGAGTGCAAGGCCCAGAACCATAAGCTGGTTGACTTCTTGGTACGGCCGCAGTGCATGGAAGACCTGGTCACCTACATCACACAGGAGCCTAGTGATGATGTGGAGGAGAAGATCAAGTACAAGTGAGTTTAAGTAATTTATAGGCTAAAGGCCAAGATGGTTGCATTTTTTTGATTTTTAAACTACTTTTGCCATCCCTTGTTTCTGTGTTCAACATGGAAGTTGTCCTTCAACTAGGGCTAGGCGATATGGCACAAAATGAATATCTCAATATATTTTGTAGCTTTTAACGACTCCAGAGCCAGCCCACCTATAGACAAGAACCGTTCGCATGGCAACACTATTACCTACACAAACTCTATTTCTTTTAAAAATTATAGTGCTCGTAATTCATTACAATAATCATAGTTAATTCATTGCATAGGTAGGTAGTGGGTCCATGTTCATCTGTTGCTAAAATTTGTCTATTTTTGGATAAAACAGACTAGTGAATGTAGTGAATGTTTTTCAAATGTAATTGTATTTTCACGAGACACTAATATATTCAATCAAATTGTGTGTACAACGCATTTGTTACAGTTTTTAGTAAAAGGTTATTAAATACATGTTAAATAGGGGTGGAATGGTTCACAAAAACCACAGTTAGGTCGTATCACGGTTTTAGGGTCACGGTTATTGGTTCTGTATTGTTCTTGTTGTTATTTTTTTCTTATAATCTTAACACCAGTAATATACTCCAGCATATGATATATATCTTAATTATCCACAATTTAGGATACAGTATTAAAAGATAAGTTATATCATGTAATGATGCACAAACGGAATTTGAAATATTACAGAATAACAATTGAAATAACTTGCAGTTATGAAACTTCCAACTTCAGTGTAGCTCTTACACAAATACACATGACATGACCTTGCAGCACTTCACCGTTGAGGAGTGATCGGCTCCGCTCGCGGCATCTCATAATCTGGTGAAAATTTTTTTAACTGACCTTTGTCGATCTGAAATGAAGACAGATTTAGCAACTGTATGGCGTATTTCTCGTTTAAAATGTTTTCAGAAACACGTTTCTGTGAACTGTTTCTGTATAATATGAGATCGTATTCAGAACGCCATTAGTCTGTTTTGAAATTTGTGAGCAGCCAGACCCACATAACGCGTTTGTCCAATCAGCTGCCATGTGTTGCATTTTTCACACTCATCCTGGTAAGTGTTTTAAAATAGGTGTTGTACACACACACACACCAAACCGAGACAAGCGAACCGAATGGTTCCGGTGTTTTTTCATGAACTGTGCCACCCCTAATATAAAATGTTTTTTCCTGTCAAATACTCTAGTTTCTTTACACACAATTCAATTGCATTTGTTTACAATTCACTTGTTTTATAATGAATTAGCAATGATTATTTCAATGATATGAAACAAGCACTATTATTTGAAAAGACAAATCTGAGTACATGTTGCTGGCATGATAATTTTGCCAGGCAAACGGTTCTTGCCTATAGGTGGGCCGGTTCTGGAGTCATTAGAAGCTACAAAATATTGGGATATTCATTTTGGGCCATATCGCCCAGCCCTAACTACAACTGCAAGATGAAAAACTTGACTGGCAAGTTGCACCTTTTTTCCAAGGGAAAGTAAGAAAGTATTGTTATCATACTGTAAAATCCATGACAGTTCCCAGCCCTAGTTGCTTGCTAAATTTGTCTAGAAAACTTTAAATCTACATTATTTCACTGTTACATTGTTATTTGGGGTAAGCTGTTTATGAGGTAAGCTATTCCAACACCTGAAACGGTGGCAAGAAAAAGTATGTGAACTAGGTCTGGGCAATTGAGTTTTGTCTATATATTCAAGTTTGTTTTTGAGCATGCTGTCTATCTTGTGCTGCTCAAATATTTAAATATGGGTTCATAGACGAAACAACGCTGCATAACGCTGTCTGTAGAGCTCATTTTCTTGCACAGTGTGCCTAGGTTAGGTTTTTGCTTTAGACAATCCCATCCCTCAACAGCCTTTTCCATCTAAGTTTATCGTGAAGTAACAAAGTGGCAGTCAATCTGAAAAATTGATAAAGGTGAAACGTCTAAATTTCCTTTAGATAAGGTAATGTTGTTTTTAAGAGATCAAATACTGAGCATACCATGGTCCTGTGCACAAATGCAGTAAAACTATTGCTGTGAGAGG
This sequence comes from Umbra pygmaea, assembly GCA_016801145.1. Classification (NCBI taxonomy): domain Eukaryota; kingdom Metazoa; phylum Chordata; class Actinopteri; order Esociformes; family Umbridae; genus Umbra; species Umbra pygmaea. The sequence goes on along the minus strand of JACXGM010015565.1, from coordinate 15,051 downwards.
TACTTGGTCAAGGAAACTTTTCCAGCACCTGAGAAATGATCACACAGTTGAACGGGAGATACGTGTTAAAGACTATTCAAAAGCTGGTTTCTTTTGGTAGACACGCTTAGCAAACCACAGGTGAATAAGATAGAACTGCTGCAGTAACATTCTATTTTGCCAAGTTTTTTGGTGTTATTGATGGGCATTACTCATCCTTTAAAATAATCACACAACTGCGGAGTAAGTGCAAATCTCCAATATGAAGGTGTAAAAGTAGGCACAAATAATATGGGAGCATGAATGTTATGTCACATCACTTATCGTAATTATTAGGATCACCTGTATTTTTTTTTAACCTGACCTATACCTTTCTGAAGAGCATATCATTAGTGAACAGCCTACTTTATCTCATCTGCAAATAATGTTTTTGACCAAAAAAATAAGGAAATCATGACGCCAAAGTTCACAAAATGAGGTGTTCAGATCATCAGTTCTATTGCAAACAACCCTTCAGCAGTTTGTATATGTAGTGGTTTTCAACCTGCTGTACTTGACACTTGAACTTGGGCCCACAAGCTTGTCCGCTATGTAATAATCTCTTCATGTGCAATTCACTTGAAATGTTTATGACCACGTGAAAAAGATTGAGAATCTCTGATGTACATAATAGGGCTTACAAATGTGTCATACTTATCACAATTGATGTGATTGTGCATTATTGTTTTATTGTAATACTTTTAAGATTAAATTAATATAGATTAGCAACATTGGTAAAATGTTCAAACAATTTCCTTTGTGGGTGTGTCTGTTTAGCACACCTGTTTGAGAAAGTCCCATTGTTAAATTCAATAGTGCAAATAATTGATTGGCCTGGCGCCCACGTGGTTAAGTGGGCTAAGTCACTGCATTTGCACCACAGTCTACGTCATGGAAGTCACAGGTTCGAGCCTGACTATGGGTTCTCTGACTCCCCCTGTGCCTCTTTTACAAGGCAGCACAAATTGGCATAGTGCTGCCTGGGATTTGGGTTAGATAATTCAGATTATCTATCCTGCCATGTTGCTCTCCAACGAGTCCTTCTGTCCAGATCAGGCACCTGTGAGTTCAGTTACGAAAGTACAGTTGGTGAACGTAATCATCCCATGCATGATCTGACTAAAGCGTTATGTGTTGGATTCGAAGTGTGAAACGAATCAGCAGCTGTGCTGGGTTGGATGAACCTTGTGCGTGCCCTTCGCCATCCCACAGACCTGTCCAAGGAGTTGTGGAGCTGCCAACAAGGCAGGATTAGAGAGAATTGTGAGGGGAGAAAAATCACAATGTATATTTTTTTATTACATCAACTCAATTTAAAACCCCTGGAAAGTGATCAAGAGGAAGATGAATGCTCACAAATAGAGCTGGGCAATTCTGGTCACAATTTAATTTTTGTCATGTTATTAAATATTAATATATCATGATATACATTAAGGATTATAGTTTCCAGTATTTTACTGCTTGAGTACTTGACAAATGTGAATAACATTTGGATTTACATGAGTCTTTATGGATAATGCACTTAAATGTTTTCAAGTAGAGGCAGTTTTAAATGAAAAACAATTACTTTTGTTTTTGGGTTACATTATGCATGAATAATGAAACAGCATGAATTATGCATTAATACAACTGGGCAGGAGAGGACTATTCCAAAAATACAATATTTGGCACTGTAACACAATAAATAATGTAGTTGTTTCATGTGTTGTCAACTAATTATCAATATTTAGGAGAATTAACAAATTTTGAGATGACATAAAGCGCTTTGTAAAAATAATTTAGTTTTTTTGTAGAACATGAGCCTAAATAAAACAAATCAAGTAAAAATGTTGTATTACTATTATTAAAAGAGAATATCAAGACAATGAAAATAGTCTTGAAAAAGTGTCCCTTCTTTTTATAATTCACATTAGAGTTGTTATTCTCAGCCCGAACCTAAAAAAGCCTGATGGCCCAGCCCGAAAATTGTAAAGCGTTATAACACTATACTGGAGAAGCTTAGGCTACAGTTCAGGCCAAACTCAATAGGCAGGACCGGCACTTATTTCCTAAAACAAGAAAAACAAGCAGAAACATTTTCATATTATTTGCACATTTGTTACAAGGAATGTTTAATTTTCTTAATTTTTTTTGCTTTCCATATCATTAAATATGTAATGGTTTATGTGCATACTGTAGCTATAGAAACGCCATTACAATAACATTTTTTCATCTGGCTTCATTTGGGCTGGGTTTAATTTCTGTGATGTTGGACCAGGCTTGGGCCTCATCTGAGCTGGCTTGGGTCAGACCGTGCTCAGTTTTCAGGCAGATGACAACTCTGATTCACATGCCACATTGGCTGGTTCCTTTTGCTGTTAAAAAAAGTATAATACATTTAACACATGCGATTAGTGATCTGCTTGGTGGCAGGTCATTTACTTCTGCATGCGATCACCTGTTTGTGTTGCGCCCGCTACTTGGCTTTTCAAGCAAGATACATTAACCTTTTTGAAAATATCTCTCAAGAGCTTATAGATATAGAATTTCTTTTATCAATAAAATATTGATAATAGTACTGCTCTGAATGACAATATATTTATTTGGAATTTTGTAGAATGTTGTCAGTAGTTTGTGGAATAAAACAATGCTAATTTTACCCAAACCATTTCTGTCAATAGAAAAAGCAGAGACACTGGCTGTGGTCTCTTCATTTTTCCAGAGTTTATAATTTGTCTTTGTTCTCAAATCACGAGAATTAAGTATTTCACTGTCTCTCATGAGGCAGCGCTCTCACTCAGGTAGAACAGAGCTGAACTAGCGTGAGTGCTACATCTATTGGATGAATAGCTCTGTCCACAGGGTTGCTAATTGTAAGCACTTTCCTTAATTGATCATTGATAACATTAATGATCAACCATCAATTAATCGTAGTTCAAGTGTAACTTAAAACATACAATAAAAATTTTAGGACTCTTTTATTTCTGACAATATTATACCCTAAACCCCAGTAGAACATTACAGGGCTAAATGCTGTTCCTGATTATGCTAACGAGACAGCTCCTGTATTTAGCCATGTATACACTACATGATTTTAGCTGCGATTTGGCTGTCCCAGACACATTTATGGTCTGCAACAAAACTCCCAGATCTGTGCCAAATCACTGCTCGCTCCCATCACTAAAGTATGAGCAGTTCGGTGACTCATCTTTGCTAGTCTTTGAGTTGTCCCAGACGCCCCATTATTATTTTTTTGGGCATGTTTGAAATTTTCGCTTGTCATAAGGGGTTTTGTAAAACCTGTGAGGATCTGTAGCCATTGAGAGCGCAGAAAATTTCAAGTTTTTGAGTGTACATTTGAAACTTCATAGAACACAAGAACAGTCCCCAAAACGCACTTCCAATACGTATAATTATGTGGTCTACTCAACGAGCGAGTGCATGAGAAGAGAGAGATTGATTAACGTTTTTATCTATGTAATTTATTCATATGACTCACTCGCCAGAAACGCGCACATAATTGGCTGCGCTAATTCAAATTGAGCACAAAACATTTTGATTAAATTCTTGTATTACATTCTGCTTTTTAAAATGGTTAAACAAATGTTTTTCACAGCTGATTTCTAAATTACTAGTGATACATTTTGCATTTTTGTAACGTAGCCCCACAACTATTGCTCCACTCTTTCGCTCTGGTAAACCAATCATTGCTGGGTGATATAAAACGCATCATTACTGGTGCTCCAGTGTGGGAATGTTGAATCAGACACCAAGGCTAGTACAAAAGCAATTATATTATGCCAGCCACAATAGCCTTAAACTACAATTGTGTGTGTGTGTATATATAGTTTTGCCTTTTTGAAAATAAAAACCAGCCAGAAATAAAAATTTAATAACTATTGAAAACATTACACTTTTTAAAAACACTAAACAATATTAGAACGCTGTTAAATAACTTTACGGTATTTAACAACATTATCATACTTTATATATTATCTTTTAAGTGTTTAGTTTTTCTAATGTTTTTTCTTTCTAATGTCATTACTTTAACTACATAGTGTTTATTATGAAGGCAAAATTATGCACAGCTAGATATCAGCTGCTCTGTCTTATGGCTATTGTGGCTACATTCTTATAGCTATGTGATGAAAGCCTCCACAATAGCCAAAAGCGGGGAATTAAATCCAACCTAATCTTTTCCAAATACAGAGCGATTGACCTGGTTGGGATAGGCTTTATTGGCATTTTGTGAACTAGTTTGGCAAGGGCTGGAATGTAATGAACCTTCATTTATATGTTAGAGTTCCGCACTGCAGCTTTAAATGATGTGAGAATGCAAGATCTGAAACAATATGTGCTTCATTATATTCCAGACTAAATATATAACTGCAATTTGTGTCTAAGGGGATACATTGTTATTGTTGTTTTCTTTCTAAAAATACAATTAATTCAGATCTGGATTTTAAATGCGTATTGATTAGGGCTGGGCAGTATGGATTGTTTCTTACCGTGGTTGAAAAGCAAGGAAATCCCGCGGTAGTACGGTATACCGCTTTAAATCCCCCCTATATCAACACAACACTTTTTTTTTTTTATTGTAATGGATGTCGTTTTCAGCCCTGCAATCTGAACAAACCGTAAGCAGCTGTTGGAACCCAGCACTACTTTGGTGGAAAACAACCAGATCATCTGCATACATAAGATGATTTACACACTTCTCTCCAATCATACACTTAGTGTTACAAAAACATTAAACTGTGAAATGTTGTTTTATGTGACGCTAAAGTCTAGTTACGACGATATGTGTCTTGTTGCTCCCTTACCCCTTCTAACAGTTCCTATGGCCACTTGGCCAGTGCGAATGCAAATAGCAATATTGGGGTAGAGTAGTTAGTAGAACTGTTTAGAAGTGGACTGTTCCTATAACTACGTTCCTGTAACTACTTGGTCGTAAAGTGGCTTATTATACCAGCAACACAAACTCGGATTTTCCTTTTCAAAATAATAGCGCTCGTAATTCATTACAATAATCATTGTTATTTCATTGCATAGGTAGTCGGTCCATGTTCATGTTGTTAAAATTTAGTCTGTTGGATAAAACACTCTAGTGAATGTAATCGTGTCACACGAGACACTGACAATATGTTCAATCAAATTGTGTGTAGGCTACAACCCTAGAAATTAAATCTATAGAAGCCTTACTAAACTGTTGCTTGGTCATTCGATTAGTACACAAAAAAATGGCAACTGTCGTTAGTTTTCACGGTAACAATACGCAAATCCGTTTAATGCGGAAGTAGGCCGCTAGATCTTTGCAATGGAATGGTACACGTAAAAATCGCTGCCGCTCTGACCATTCTGCTACATTTATTTGCATTGTAATGGCACTTCTAATAATTCAATTTCTATGGCTACAACATATTTATTACTGTTTTAATAAAAGGTTATTAAAACTTAAATTATTTTTTGCTATCACACACTCCTATTGTTTCTTTACACAAATACAATTGCATTTGGTTACAATTCACTAGCTTGATTATTTAACAATGATTATTGTAATGCCTTAAAATGACCACTATTATTTAGAAAAACAAGAATCAGAATTCGCTTGATGGCATAGTAGTGTTGCCAGGTGAACGGTACTTGCGTATAGCTATGGCCGGTTCTGAGCATGTGCAATTAAAAACTGAGGTCCTGCTTTTGGGGCTTTCTCATGCGCCTGTATTTTCTGCTTTAGGAAAATGTGTAGACCCAATTTCTGCTCCATCTTTGAATTTCAACAACGTGCACACGTGCAGGCCCAAGTTCTTTTTTTTTTTTGCTGTGATGACGAGGTCAGACCCACGGTAGGCGTCAACTGACCGCGGTAATGCGGTAACCGTCCCTGCCCTAGTATTGTGATACAGTTTGTGAACAAAACTGACCGGCAAACCTATGCAGTATACGATCAATGCAGTTGAAAATAAATCAAATTAAAAACATTCTCTTGGGTAAGACAACATTGACCGTTTCTTTGTTTACAATTGAAGATGGTGATCGAACTTGATTACAAGTTGTTCTAGTGTATTAAATGTTGCTTGGTCACCAGGGGACTTTCTTAGTGCATAATTCATCTTTTTTTTTCGGCAGCAGCATGATTAAAACACTTCAACATTTTTCGTTGTTTCCACTGAACATCACAGGCTGTAGTAATTTTCCCTGTGTGTAGTGTTCTGTCTGAAATTATTCATTCCTTAACACTTAATTGAATTCACTCAACTGTGTCCTATATGAGATTAAAAGCTATGAAGATATTAGACATTAATAGCAGTGGTCGATTTAAAGTTTTAACAAGCTGAGTTATTTGATATTGTAATTAGAATAATTAATTTAAAAATATTTGGAAAGGCAGAAAGTGGAGAGCAATTCATTCTCAAGTAGCATTGCCAGATGCCAAAGACAAATTCACCAACATCATAGAATATGTATACAAACCATGTAAAGAGAAATGTACTGACTTCAATAGTGTTTTGCATACTACATAACATAAATCACTTTTGTACTATATTTCAGGTACCCCAACATATCCTGTGAACTCCTTACCTCAGATGTTGGACAGATCAATGACAGACTTGGAGAAGATGAAAGTTTACTGATGAAACTTTATGGCTTTTTGCAAAATGAATCTCCTCTCAACCCTTTACTGGCCAGCTTTTTTAGCAAAGTTCTGAGCATTCTTATCGGCAGGAAACCAGAACAGGTAACCTCAGTATACATTGATTACTATCATACCACATCGTCTTGTGGAAGCTCTAGGTGAAATTATTAGCTTTCCACAATCCTTAAATTGTTTTTTTTTAGATTGTTGAGTTTCTACGGAAGAGGGAAGACTTTGTGGACTTGATGATAAAACACATAGGGACTTCTGCCATCATGGACCTGTTACTTAGAATGCTGACCTGCATTGAACCACAGCAGCTTAGACAAGACGTCCTAAACGTGAGTTGTTTTCTTCGTGTTTTGAGGTAATTTTCCTAGTAGTAACCAATCATCCTGAAACTGTACCTTGTGCCCATACAGTGGCTGAACGAGGAGAAGGTCATCCAGAGGCTGGTGGATATGGTCCAGCCATCACAGGATGAGGATGTGAGTTTACATGTCATGTTTTTTTTACTGGTAATGGATTGTAATAGAGTAACTTTATTTTACTCAGTTGTGTGAAGTTTACTGACAGGTCTCTCTCATGCAGAGGCACTCCAATGCATCTCAGTCTCTGTGTGAAATCATTCGCCTCAGCAGAGATCAGATGTTTCAAGTACAGGGCTGTTCTGAACCAGACCCTTTACTGGCCACACTGGAAAAGTAAGACTCCATTGTTTTATTTTTCATCAGGACTGTTGTCCTTCTTGTTAAGGTGTATAGCAATATTTGTTATGAATTCAAAATGTTATGTAGTAAAGATCTTTCCTGAGCAGAGTCATTACTTGGGTGGCATATGCTTGGAAGCTTTAAAATGTTAATTTTACTTAAAACTGGAACACTAGTGAATAGGCCTGATTACTACATTAGTCTGATTCAAGTAGCAGAAAACAATTCTCCCACAGACTCACATATTGTCTCCATTATTCATTAAGTCCAACCAAGACAGGGGCTGCTACATTTTCATTCCGTCTGTGAGATATGTTTGGGGGTGGCTTCTGTTGCGAGATACAATATGTAATAAATGGCAATGTTTTGTCTGTCAGCCGTTTGCAAACATTTGTCTTTGGCAGTCTTGTTCCATGACCCTTCCGCCCAATTTGCGGAGTGTCTGGGGGACCTTTGCTTCAATTGTGGCCATCAGATGCCTATAAGGCTACTGCCAGAAATTTGCTAAGCGATACCTATAAGCTACAAGGTGAACTTGAACAACCGGTCTTCCACTACTTTCTCTCCTGTAGGTCCTGTGTTCAGCTGTTTAAAGGATCCCTTTGTGGCTCGTAGATTTCGATTTGGAGACACGCCCTGCAGTGTTTTATATTCAGTCAATTTAAACAGGGACAAAAAAGGTTGCTTCTAGTCTCTTAAGGCCAGCTTCGAGTGGAAAGTGTTCCAAGCTCATGTGCACATTTATTTGTATTCATTTAAAGTCATAATCCACTAGCAGACACATTATGTTTTGGTAAAGCCTATGATCTGCCTGTCAAAATGTTGTTTAGCTTGTGTGGTCAGTCTGTGAAGTTAGAAAATCATAGCATAACGCATCATCACATTAAATTCCTTTGAATGAAGATGGGAGATAACACACTCAATTCATTGTTTTTAAATATTTGTTTGAAATTTATTCAAAGTACACTTCACTGTCAGATTAATAGTTTCTTCCTCTACCACCGTAATGCAAAGCAGTCAGTGCTGCTTACTGACAGAGATGGCAAAAAGTACTTTTCAGAAGCATAACTAAAGTATTGTAATTAACTTGTGTGCTTTACGGAGGGAACGAGCACTACATCTCTGCCTGTGTCATGTCGAACCCATAAATTGTTATGTAACCATTTTGAGACAGATTTAACTTTTTTTTTTTAAATACATCTAGATGCAATCGTTTGACTTATTTATTTGTCCCATTTTAATCTATCAACTTGATTCAAAAGTTGACCTGTCAAGTCAGAAACATGACCTGCACAATGATTTTGAGGTGTTTTGGGGTCTGGAGTGTCCCTTTTAATCAGAAAAATATTGAAAACTTTAGGCTTACAAGAAACAAAATTTTGGAATATCAATTGAGAAGAAGGAAAGCACTGTTGAATTTAGCAATGGCAAACATCCTTGTAGGATTAGGAAGAATGCTCACAAGAAACAGTGGATGTATGTGTAGTTGTAGCTAGACAAATTTCCTGTTTGCAAATATTAGCTACCAGAACCTGTCTTATGTGGTTTTAATTAGATGGCGTCTCTAGTTAGGTAAAGGTGGGGCTGTCGGTTGAGTAGTTGAATATGTGGCCACTTCATGTATGAAATAATGGCTTCCGTGTTTAAAAAACAAGCAATGATCAGATTGATCAAGGTCAAATTGGGATATGAGATGACAAATTGGAAGCGGATGTGTATATCGAGGTAAACTGCAATACACACAAAGAGAACAATGAAGTAGGAAGCTGATGATTGGTAAAAATATGTAATGATGAGGAAGGCTACAGACGGTTGAACTGATTTTATTGGGCTACAGATGACAATGTATTTTTGATCTTTAAAACGTTTTTGTCCTCTTTTGGGAAACTTTACATCACTTATAATAATTTATTCTAAGGTCATGAACCTATGTAATGCATTTAGAACTTCTAAATCAATTTCAGGAAGTACTGTGAAGATCAGCTGTCATGTTATTTTTTATCTTTGACATAAGCATTACTGTCTTCTCTCCTTTCTCCCCAAGGCAGGAGACTGTAGAGCAGCTGCTGTCCAACATATTTGACAAAGAGAAAAATGACTCTGCAATTGTCAGTGTAATTCAAATTCTCTTAACACTCTTTGAGACCCGAAGGCCAGCGTGAGTGAACAATGTCCCGATACATTTTTAGTCTCTTGTGTAATGTTTGTTTTGTTGTATAGAAGAGTCTTATGCAGCTCTATCATCCACAGGTTTGAGGGCCATTTGGAGATCTGTCCCCCTGGCATGAACCACCCATCCTTTTCAGTCAATCAGAGCATTCTAGAGGCTGTCAGACCCAGGCTCAAAGATTTTCATCAACTGCTGCTGGAGCCCCCAAAGGTAATGCTCTACATACCGATCACCCTAAGCCCAAATCCTATGGCTTCCATTAGCGAACAACTGAGACATCTATGCCAATGGGCAACGGCCTCATAATCTGTGAGGTTCTGACAGAGCCAAGGGATTTGTAGAGAGAGAAGAGGAGATGGCCTAGAACAGAGCCATGGGGGATACCGGTAGTGTGTCTGTGCAGCAGACAAAGATCCTTTTCTTCTCACCTGGTAAGAGTGACCTGCCAGGTAGGATGCAATCCACGAGTGCGCAGAGCCAGAGATGCCAAGATCCGAGAGGGTAGAAATTAGGATGTGATGGTTCACCGTGTCAAAGGCTGCAGATCTATTAGAATGAGAACAGAGGAGAGAGAGTTAGCTTGGCCCTTGCAAAGAATGTTTGTTATATAGAACAGTCTCAGTCGAGTTGGAAAGAAGAGAATTGGACTCAAATAATGAGTGTTAGCTCATCTCTGTGGGTTAATCAGAGCCGGAGATGTCGCGCCTCAAAGCCGACGATGGACTTTCTTTTTGACTAAAAATATCACAGACAGGAAGTGAAAATGACAAAATAAGTAATTTACAATGGTGTTCGAAATCATCCTGCATAAAACAAACCATTTTTGGAGTTGGGAATTAGCTGGGTTTTAAAAACGTATAGAAATCTTATAAGAAATGGGTGCAGCATTTTGATGTTGACTTGTTTGTATGGCCCCCAAACATTGCACACTGGTCTTGGAGCAGAGGTGGACATTTACTTGAGTAAAAGTACTTTTCTGAGTAACTCTTGAGTTCACAAGTTTTGGGAAGTCCCTACTTACGACCAAAATGTTCAGATAAAGGGAGTTCACATCTTACCGGTGACCATGCAGGGCTCTACGCTAACTTTTTTCCCAAGGAGTACATGTACTCCTATATAAAAAATGGTTGGAGCACACAAAGAAATTCAGGAGCACATTGAAAAATTTTCAAGTAACACACAATTTATACTTTTTCTTTTTCCCAGTGTTTTTCCCACCTTTCTCTCACTTTGACTGCACTGTGTTGTAACAGAAAACTACTGCAGTTGGCGCATGACTCCTTGTGGAATGTGGGAGTTGTAGTTTTTTTAACAATTAAAAGCCGGGGGGAAATGCATTATGGTAGGTTGTCATTTTTACTTGCACACTGTGCTCATAAATTATTTTTCCTTGTCTCACATGTCTATTTTTAGGGGCAAATACTCGTGAAATTGGGGCACTGTAGAGCCCTGCCATGATTGATTTTTCCTTTTTCAATTTGTTTTATAGGTTACTGTTAAGATATGAACTCCCTTTACCTGATCAATTTGCTTGTTATGTAACCAGGAGATAACAGAAAATATTCTTAGTGTAACTGAGCCCTATATCAGCTGCCGCGCCTACTTGGTGATGCTGCGTTTTAATATTTACAGTGAAACTTGAAGCCCACAAGATCAAACACAGTATGTCATGTAACTTAATCAAAATTATGCTAGTACTACTATACCAAATTTCACATTGATTATTTTTAGATAGTTGGATATTAAATAAACAGAAATACATTTGGCCGTTAGCAAAAAGTAACATTAAGCAATGATTTCTTGAAGACGTCAACTGCCTTCTTGGCTTTTTTATGCTCCGAGCCAACATTTCACCGCATTTTCCAGCTTGCCTACTTGTGTACAGTGACTGAGGGCAAAGGGTATTGTCGTCACAGCCAAATGGATCCATGTTGGTTGTCATGCCATTGTTTGGGGAATTCTCCAGAAACACAGAAGTCTTGTTCCTTTGAATGGTGTTGTAAATATCCAGGGGATGGCAAAAGTGTCCGAAATGGATTTACGAAGTAGCCAGAATAGGAAACCGCACCGGTTTCACCCTCGGTTGGTCATTTGTCTTAAATGGTGAAGTTTTTATTACAAAACCTATTACATGTTTTCATAACCCTTACTTGCACCTTAATCAAACATGTAATTTCATTTTGTTACGCACAGTAATTGTTTACATTGTGAAAACCTAAAAAATAGCTGCCGATATATACTCAGTTATGCTAATTGCAGCAATGATCTGGGAGCAATTAGGGTGAACAACGTTTTTCCCCTTGGAATTTGGTGATTGAACCTGGGCCTTATGAACACCAGTCAGCAAAATACTACCTGTTTTGTCCCTTTAGAAATGGGAAGCATTTGATAGTGTACTTGTTTAACGATCACCAGTCCAATTAAGAGTATGAACTGTGATAAACGGATACGATTATGGATGAGAGTATGATTGGCACAAAGTAAATATGTCAATAATAATGATCAATGTGTGTCCAGTGCTTGCAATTTTTTTCATTAACACTGTATTGAAGTATGAAGTGCTATCATTATATAATATAGTTCAAACTGTATTACTGTAACCTGTGAATTATGAAGATGTAAAGAACTTCTGTCATACAGCATTCCTTAACCACATTTTTTCCTGAATTCTAGAGAATTTTGCAATCACTATTGATTGGTTAAAATAGAAAGCAGATTTTTGTAGGGTCAGACTTTTTGAAAAGTAATGTTTTACTTTTTGGCTTTCATTTGAATTAAATGCCTAAAACTAGTAATTATTCATTAAGCTATTACAAATTGTTTTAAGATCTTGTCTCGATCTTAAGGTCCAGTATTCATTTTGAGCGTGGGTGGTCCTTCCTCTGTTATTCTAGTAGTTCATACCACTTTACAGACAGTATCTGCTCAAATAAATGTTACATGATCAACATAATCTAATATAGTCTGAATTGGACCTTGATTGTCATCATTACCATGTTTGCAGAAAAATGTCATGAAAACCACGTGGGGAGTATTGGATCCCCCAGTGGGCAACACCCGGCTGAATGTGGTCCGCCTGGTGGCCAGCCTCCTCCAGACCAACACTCTTATCATCAACATGGAGCTGATCAACCTCAACACTCTAGGGGTCATACTTGTAAGTTGTCTATTTGGCTTTACTTTTACTTACCAAACCTGTTGTCACTAGTTGTTCCTGCTAAAACCATCACCTGGTTCTAGCCTTACTGCTGTGCCCAGGGTGTCTGTTTTCTGTGATCACACTGTTTTTGGAAAAATTTCTACTTTAACACACAGTTAAATCAATTAATTTTTGTTCTGAACATTTTCTCAAACTGTTTCTTTTTGACTATTTTCAGGATATGTACTTTAAATATATATGGAATAACTTCCTGCATATACAAGTTGAGATCTGCACTGCGATGATCCTTGCAATGCCTCCAGCCCAAAGTGAAAGCCCAGAATTCAACAGAGACCAGGAAGTGCAGCCCGTCAGAGAGAGTCACCTGATCAAACATGTGAGGCTTCAACATGAAGGCAACACAGCATGTGAAGGAGACTGAACAGGCTAACTAAATGTTTGTATGCTCTTGTGTTTCAGCTGTTTCAAAAGTGCCAATTTATACAGAGAATTCTTGATGCATGGAGCTCGAATGAGAAGGAGCAGTAAGTAATATTACTATGAAAATAAACTACACCGCTGCTATTACTAGGCCACTAAACAACACTATGGTTGACTTTCTGGTAAGCTGTGTGGTTATTGCCCTGGCAAAAGCTCAGTGTATTAAGTGTAAACTTTCAACACAATGAACCTCTGGACCTCAGTGAGTGAGTTTACTTCTTTCAGGGCCGAGGGTGGACGTCGACGGGGCTACATGGGTCACTTAACTAGAATAGCAAACTCGATAGTGCACAACAATGACAAGGGACCCAATGGTGCACAGATACAGCAGCTCATCTCTGGTGAGTTTTCCTTCAGAGATGTTCATTGAGCTGGTTGGAGCTCAAAGGAAGAAAAATAAAGCTAGGTCCTGATTTGAAGTGGAATAGCCTAATTGTCTGTCATTTGTCTGGTTCTTTTCAGAGCTCTCAGAGGATGACAAAGAAAGATGGGAGTCCTTCACTTCTGGTCAGCTAGCAGACACAAACAAGAAAAACACTGTAGACCTAGTAAGTTTGATGGAGTCACTTGCTCTGTGCCAATATATTCACTCAAATATGTAGTGGAGACTAAGTGTCGATTGGACAAAAGTAATGGAAACCAGGTGGGGAGAATTGGGACATTAAGTGGTTTCTTCAAGAAGCAACCTCTTATCTGGTGTTCCCTTAACAGATAGGCCTGCATTAGGTTTACTGTGTTCTTGTAAAAGGTAAAAACACATTTGAAATCTAGCTAAAGAGGAGCGCAATAGCATTATGCAAGAGAAAAAGCCTGTTTCTTTCCAACCTTGATGTTGTGTCAGTGGGGCTACATGTGCTAATACTCCTTAGGAAGAGTCCACCTGATCGTATGGATCACACATGGGCTCTGTGTATGCTTGGTTACTTTTGTCCAACAAGACTTTCAGCAGGACCATGTGCCCCATCGCAAAACAGCTGTTGTCTCACTATGGTTCTGGTGGATGGGACTGCCAGTTCCCATCCCAGGGGACTGTACGGGGTCAGGTGTGGGGACTAGACAGATGTACCTAAAGGTGTCATTAAGCCAGTGTTCATGCTGAAGAGTGAGTTGCCAGAATAGTTCTGAAGAATGTCTTCTGGTTATTTCTTTGTGCCCAGGTGAACACGCACCATATCCACTCGTCTAGTGATGATGAGGGAGAGTTTAAGGACAGTGGATTCCATCAGGATTCCTCTCTACAACAAGTAAGTCTGTAACTGGATGAGACTATAGAAATACTGCAATATCTGCAAATTCACACTTATTATAATTAACGTTACACTGGACTAATCGCTAGTATTAGCAGTACTGATATCTCCATTATAAAAACTAATAGTAAACATGTTTTTCCAAAAGTAAGTATGCATGTCCTCTTAATATTAAAACGATGAACCTGTAGCTAGAATGGTAGCCGAGTAGTTGAAGCATTTTGTAGTGCCAAGACTATATCATTATCGTTGGTCCTGGGTTTGCCAGGCCTTTTCTGATTATCAGATGCAACAAATGACGTCCAATTTTATTGAGCAGTTTGGCTTCAATGACGAAGAGTTTGCTGATCAGGATGATGTCGTGGAGTAAGTACTGATTCTGCATGATGGGTGGGGTTTGGAGGAATTTTGTCTGTGTATGTTTTCTGCTTTATTTAACATCTCTAGTGGCAACTGTTACGTCCCCCAGTAGAAGTATGATAACATAAGTATTTATGTTTCTGTGTGCCCTGGTCTGTATTGGTGTTTTCGGTGTGTTTGTTCTGCTCGGTGTGTCTCTTCCCCACAGGTGGTGCAGATTCGGTCCTGATTGCCCATCAATTGTCAATGACTCCTCCCCTCTCGTTATCCTGTTCACCTGATTCTACTCA
>JACXGM010015564.1:0-21123 GCA_016801145.1 Umbra pygmaea | reverse complement strand
CACACACACACACACACACACACACACACACACACACACACACACACACACACACACACACACACACACACACACACACACACACACACACACACACACGTCCGCTCCCGTTGTGTCAATAACTACTTTATTTCACATTACCATTATATAAAAAATACTTTTACATATGATATAAAAGTATTACACACATTATTAATGATCACAGTGTTAACTACTTATATCCTGATAATAACTTCTGTAAGAGGGGCCGGACACATTATGTGGCCTTAATACTCTACATGTGCCTTTCAGATTCCAAAACTGGCAGAGCCAGAAGAGAACTAGGCCCCTCTTTAGGTTTCTTTTTAGGTTCAACCTACTGTACTAGGATGTTTTCCTTGCCACTGTGCTGCATTTCTCATTGTTGCTTGCTCTTTTTGGGTTTTAAGCCTGGTATCTGTCAAAGCCATTTGTGACAACGGCTGATATTAAAAGGGCTTTATAAAATACATTTGCATTTGAGTCATTTATGCATAAACTTTCCTCTGTAATGTGGATGTGTAATTCAACCTATACACACAGGACATTGACCACATGTACACATTTACACAGTCTAAATGTCACGCTCCACACAATGTGGCTGCCAAACCTTTTGCTATTCTGGGTGTTACAGGGTGGTGTGCTCAAGGGGGCACAGCTGTGTTTATGTTCACTAGTGTTCTATATAAGCCACCATGTCTGACCAGGCAGCGTTGGTCAATATAATTTGTATGCTGTTTATATCCACCTGCACATTAGTTCTCCTTGGATGTTTGTTATTTTCATGTCTCAAGTACCTTATTAAATACTTCAACTCTGCAAATGCTTCGACTTCGTTTTAACTCCTACCCAGCATTCCACTAAGTATGAACCACTGGCTGCACATATCCATGGTTACAGGTAAAGATTTATTGCGTTGATATTTGGGAGCCTTGGTCATGTTCATAACTCAACCATGATCCCAAGAGAAAATCTAGGCTAGCTGGATATGGTTTTCTTTCAGTTGTCCAGCTGTCACTGCATTCCTTGGTAGAGTCTTATATGTACCATAAGTGGAACAATTTGTAAACATCATTTCAACATTTCAACATCCTTCATTTATATAAAATATTTATTTAGCAAACAAGACAAACAATGACATTTATTTAGCAAACATGACAAATGTAAATGATGATTAAATTGCAAAATAGGTTCTTTGATGAAATAATGATATGAGTCAGGTAGCGGGTTGAACATAGGATGTTTAATAAAGTACTTCTCATCCCGGAACAGGGATCTCAGTGACGATGTAACAAAGACGTGTTTCGGAGAATGCCCTGAATAACAATATGAGCTGACTTATAAAGCCCTGGGCACCACCTTTGAGACTATCCTTATCTATTCAGATCCGTGACTGTGTCATATAAGCAGTTTAGAAGTTCACCTTTACATTAGGTTTAGAATCCTATCTTACCAAATGGCCTTGGTTAGCTGTTGTTCCCAAATTCAGTCAGTAACACTTATCTGTGTCTTCTGTCCTGTTAGTAACCTATCCTATTAGTCTGAATGGCATCAAACATGTATTAGATCTGTGATGGTTTTACAGTCTAATATATAATAGAGTTATAAGCCATAAGTCATACGCTTATTCTGATGTTTAAAGATGAGAACAGCCATTGATGCCTCTGTCACAGTGTTGTGGCGCAGTGACCCAGCTGCCCCTCCCTCTGAGGGAAAAAGCCCATGTTCATCTCTACAATAACAAGATCCACTCAGAGCCTTCCTGCAAAGTCATTGAGCGGCCTTGAATCTCTCCCTCCCAGATAGAGAGGAAAAGCCCCTGTCTATAATAAGGTAACAGGCCTCAGAATCTGAGGTGCATAACATTCTCATCTAGCTATATCATTCTAAACTGTTTCACCTGTATTTAAGATGCTCATATAGAATTTCTTTCCTCAACACAAACATGTTTTTAATTATTTTTCTAGACCACAAAGCTACAATAAAATGTAGTCTTTATCAGGAGGGTCTGCAGTGCTTGTATAATTGCCGTTGGTACAGTGAGAAGACTTTGATTAGAAATGAATTTAAAGTATTCCTTCTAAAACTAAAAGTTTAACAAGTAGGCCAACTCATATTGGAATATCTATTTGTGAGTTACATGTGTGAATAACAATTATTGAAAAAATCTATTGAAGATTCACAAAACGTGTTTTCCTTAATTGATTGGTAATGAACCAGTGAAGATTTGTTTGGCTTTTTCAAATGATGCACAAGTAGGCCAGCTATAAAACAATATGCATACAATTTGTGGTTATTGCCAATTTATTGGTCGACTGTTAAATCATAAAACAAGTACATATTTCTAATTTTCAAATTCCTCCTTTCTAAAGATGAAATTAACATTAATAGCCATTTAACATTTTATTTGACATATTTCATTTTGTTTATGTGTCTAACAACAACACATCATATCACTGGGCACACCTATCAATTTTTTGTTCTAGATTGTGTTGTGTATTTTAATGCATTTACGCATCAATTTAATTTACTTAGAGTCCAGAGAATGTGTAGAATAGAGCATAGACTTTAATGTCTTAAAGCAGAGTTTCCTCTGCAGAGCTCTCTCAATCAAAGGATAGCATTTCATTTTAGTCACAACAGAAACTTAAAGGACAATTCCGGCGCAAAATGAACCTAGGGATTAATAACACATGGGTACTGAGTCAACCGTTCTCTGGGATATGTTTTCATTCTAATCGAATGTGCCAAGTTTTAGTGCAAACTGATAATTACCTTATAACACTAGTTGTGTGGGCATGGATGAAGTAAAATGAAATCGCTATTCTATACCACTAATAAGGCTCAAAATAGCACCACACTTCCACTGTAGCATAATGAGGGTCCCTACATGCAAACTGAAGCATTGAGAACTTTGTAAGTGTACAGACAGTTTATTAAAATAATAGTTTAAAAGACAGTACCGTTCGCGTATACAGGCAGGCGCCATCTTGGGAAAGTAGACTCGACCAGTCGAACCACGAACGCGTGCTACCTTATGCTATATGTTAATCTCTCTCTGGCCCAAATGGCTTTGGTCTCAAATCTTACTGAGACAAAAGGCCTTAGATAAATATCTAGCTGTTGTTCACGCTAACCTAGGTTTTACAAACATTGCATTTCAAAAGACCTGCATTCTTAATTAAATTAACACTGTCAGCCACATTCCTACCAAAGACAACTCTACATTTTACAGTGAACAATTCTTCATTGATGTACAAGTCATTGTCACAATCCCAAAATAGCTTGGTCTTTGCTGCATAATTTTCAAAAGGTCCATAGCTGTTAGGGAACACCAAACAATATAGCTACGGTAGAATAACATTTATAGAAACATAATATTCTTCTCATGTTATTGCTATATGTTATTGCATATTTCCTCAAGCTACTTCTGCACCTGTCAATAGCTTGTGCTGAACAGGGGAGAGCATTCGACTCAACATAACCAGTACCTAGTACTGGAATGAAAAGGAACACAACATACAAATTAACAGAAATATACATCCTAATACATGAGTCTGTATTCTCAGTCTATTATATCTGCCACACCTGGCCATAGTTCCTGCCAAGGTGTGATAGCTATATATATAAATCTTTCTACATGTTTTGATTATTGCTGTTAATTACCATGACAAGGAGACATCTTTATAATTGTATATACTCAAAATTTACCCAGTTCATTATGAGTCTACTTCCTTGTTAGCAACTTGTTAGCAACTTGTTAGCAACTTGTTAGCAACTTGTTAGCAACTTGTTAGCAACTTGTTAGCAACTTGTTATCAAAGGCTGCATCATTGCAAACTTGAAGTGGGAACCGGAGGGTCTAATTAGCCTCTAAACCAGTGGTCCTCAAACCCTTTCATGGAGGGCCTAGTGTATGCTGGTTTTTGGTCTTTCCCTTCAATTAGAGACGAATTAGGACCTAGACTGCCAGGTGAGGGGAGATCCTAACCAATTAGTGAGCAACTCCATCAGGCTTGTACAAGATAAAAGCGAAAACCTGCATACACTAGGCCCTCCATGGAAGGGTTTGAGGACAACTGCTCTAAACCATTGACAAGTTGTCCAGCTTTGGGACACTTGTGTAAATGGAGGAAGTGCACATGAATGCGCAATTCGAAGGCCGAGGGTGGAGTGGAGGCTGGAGTGGCTCATTTGGTCCCACCATAAAAGGCTCAAGAGCCTTGTCTTCTCTAGACTTAGTGCAGTTTCCCTGTTGATTGCAAGATAGGGGGCTGCCTGTTAAATAGTGTAATAATCATTATCCCACACCTCCTTTTGCAATTCCCTTTGCTTTGTTTCTGTGGTTAGAAAGCCTTGTGTGGATCAGATGAAAGGCTTTGACTCCCCGTGCTGCTGGAATGATGACGCAGATTTAATCTACTGGTTAGGGCAGACAGTTTTTGCTGTAAAATCTTCTGGCTTGTTACACTTCCTGATGCAATGGTTTCTAACCAGATAATAATTGGCAGAAGGTAGCCTACATACTCTTATGCTCTGTAGGACCTAGTATTAATAATGCATTTATTTTTCTTCAAATACTCTCACATAATACAGGCAGCCGCAACAATATGAATCAAAGTTACAGCCCAAATAATAACATTGGAAATGTAAAACATGGTTTTCAAAGTCCCATGGATTCTAGGCCTGCATTTAACACCACTAAAGGCAACTAGCTATGAATAAGAGCAGGGGTCACCAAACCCTTCCATGGAGGGCCTAGTGTATGCAGGTTTTCGCTTTTACCATGTACAAGCCTGATGGAGTAGCTAACTAATTGGTTAGGATCTCCCCTCAACTGGCAGTCCAGGTCCTAATTATGCTCTAATTGAAGGGAAAGACCAAAAACCAGCATACACTAGGCCCTCCATGGAAGGGTTAGAGGACCACTGAATAAGAGCATATGCTAAATGACTAGATTGTAAATGTAAGATTTTGGCCACTGCTGGTTACATCAAAAATATCAAATAGGAATAACCAGTTCTGTGTCAAAACGTTATGGGATTTCTTACATTGCTTTTGACAGTAGGGAACTCTGATATCATACGCCTACATTGTGCTCAAATAGCTGTTATAGCCAATTGGCTACTGTCTAAACCAGGGCTGCCCAACCCTGGTCCTGGAGATCTACCGTCCCTTTAGATTTTGTCTTTACCGCTGATTAAGCACACCAGATTCTATTAATTAGCTTAATGAATGGTATAACATGTTGCCTACAACTGGGGTTAGAGAACCTACAGGACAATAGACCTCCAGGAACAGGGTTGGGCAGCTCTGGTCTAAGCCATAAATTAGTTTTTAGTACCTTAGTATTTATTTATTTACTTCACTTAACTGTTATTTAAGTCAATTAAGAATACATTCTTCATCTTTAATAATGACAATAAAAAACACATGACCAATGTAGAAACATTTATAGAGATATGTATAAATAAAAATAAGGTTCAAGGTCATTTTAACAACATGAAATTGCGTTAGAATATGTTACACATTCAGAAATAACATGGTAACATTTTCTGACACGCAATCACAGAGCTATGGTCATAGGTGTCAAACTAAGGGAATGCATGATGTTTTTTTCCTTTCAATTGGAGCCAAATTTAGACCTAGACAACCAGGTAAGGTTAGATCCTAACCAATTATTAAGCAATCAGTTACAAGGTAAGAACGAAGAACCTGCAGGCAATCGGCCCTTTGTGAAACCAGTTTGACAACTGTGCACTAGATGGTGCATCCATTATAAGTTTGAGAGCACAATTCAAGAAATGCTGAACATACATTAACTATGACTGGCATTAAATACAGATCAACAGCTGTAAACAGCTATAAACATACTGTAGCAGGACCTTGCTTAAACCTGGTTCTGGTCAAGGAATTTTGGTTTACGTCATCATAAAACATTTCTATATACAAAGATAGCTCAAGAATTTTTATAAGAATTTTTATAAGAATTTTTATAAGAATTTTTATAAGAATTTTTATAAGAATTTTTTTAAATCACAATTAGCTTTGATATTTTTCACATTAGTTACACCATTAAGTTTAAAATCAAACTATGATGCTTGATTGTCAGCATCAACTACCCACTGCTTTACAGCTAGAAACTACAGTTATGATCATTCTACTGTCTTATACCAATGCAGTATAGTGGTCCTGTAATTTATTTTCAACCTGAGTCGCTTAAACAGCTAAATACCAAATTTTGTTACTATTACAACAAACCTCTTTGATACCCCATCAATGATTTGCTCATAAACATATGTATGTTTTGAGAAAAGATACACAGAAATTCTTTTCATTTAAACATGTTATTTGAATTCAAGTTCAATTCAAGAATGCATATCATTGTTAAATCTGAATATCACTCAAACTTTAATAATAAAAATAACAATAACAAAAAAGATAACAAATACAGCATTATGAATTAATTCATGACTATGGCACAGTTAGTTAATAAGTCCCTGCCCTGAAAGACTCTTCTGTAAAATAATTTAGATAAAGTACATCATTGCATACAGCAGTAAAGCATTTGCACTTTACAATTAGTGCCAAAAATATTGATATGTCCATGTTACCATTTGTCATAAATTCTGACCTCCACCTTTTAACAATCAAGTTACTTACCAACAGAAAAACAAAAATTTGTATAAATATAAATCACACATTGCTAGACAGTCAATTCACACTTGTTTATCTTTTTGCAGATTGAAAGCCTACTTTGTAGTTAATACAGTGCAAATTTGTTTTTGCATATCAACATAGAACATGCTAAAAGATGATTCTGAAATAACTAAATGTATGCCACATAAGCTCATAACATGAGTTTTAATCTACAGTTGATGAATCCAAACCTGAGTTTTTTTTTTACCAATTGCCATACTTTACCTGGTAGATAGTTCAAGTACAGATCCCAAATCCTATATCCACAATGGTAATCCACAGCTAGGATTAACTTTGGAAAGCTGATCATTTATAGTGTAGACCACAACAGGCTCTTGAACTTAACCAATAGTGTTGCTAAATATTTTATGAGTGTACATGTGTAACTTGTACTCTACAAGCCAAACAATTGTTCTCATGCACTGAACACTAGCAGGGCATTTTCTAAACAGATCAGCCATAATAATTATAATTATGACCACCTAATTAATATTATGTAGGCACCCCTTTTGCTGCCAAAACAGCAGCCCCATACAGTATGCAACAAACTGCAATGCACTCTTTTCTGACATCTACTGTATCTTTTAGAACCAGCATGACCTTTTTCAGCAATTTCAGCTACAGTAGCTCGTCTGCTGGATCGGAACACACATTGCTCCACACATGCAACAATGAGCCATGGCCCGGACACGACCCTGTTGTCGGTTCACTGCTTTTCCTTCCTTGGACCACTTCTGATAGACACGGACCACTGCAGACCGGTAACACCCCACAAGAGCTGCAGATTTGGAGATGCTCTGACCAATTTGTCCCTTTTTAAAGTTGATCAAATCCTTATGCTTGCCCATTTCTCCTGCTTCTTCATTTTGTCGTCAAAGTTGATTTGTTAAAAGCAAGAAAAATGGGCAAGCATACGGATTTCACCGACTTTGACAAGCGACAAATTGTGACGGCTAGACTTGGTCAGAGCATCTCCAAAACTGCAGCTCTTTTGGGGTGTTCCCAGTGGGGTGTTTAAGCAACTAGGGAAAGGGAGACCTAAACAACATTAGGCAGGTGGTCAAAATGTTATGGATGTATTCTCTTTCTTTACTTTTTAAACAACCACGATCATCATCACAATCTTGTAACACTGAGAGTAGCAGTATTGCCAGTCTATCAGTCAGTTTCAACATTTCAATTTGAAATCCTGTCTCACATGAACTGATAATGAACAGTAAGGTACCCATTAGCTTTGCAGCAGCAACTTCTGGTTACATTTTAGAAAGATACAATGCTTTCATTCAAAAAGAGTAATATAGCATATCTCTCTACTATAATCTACAAAAGTGCAAGTTAAACATCCATGCTTGTCATGAGCACACATGTCCCCTTTACAGCAATTACAAATCACTTTGAGGTTACATGCATGTTAAAGGGAGATGTTCCAACAGGTAGGTGAACAATTAAAGTTCCTCTGAAACCCAATAAACCAGTCAGTGATACGCATCACAGGTCCTTACGAGACTCGTCAGTGTTAGGATGTTGCATCTAATATGCATTCAAGGTGCAACCTGTACAATGATGTGATGGTTAAGATTTAAAAGGTAGTTCAACTGTTAAATATTTTGGGGTAAAAATTCCCAGCTTGGATTGTGTCAAACTCAGTTGGCACTATTAGCAAAATAAAAGGTAGTCTATGGCAAGGGTATTTAACTGTAATTATTGTGGTATCTGGACATACTGCAGGGGTTCGGTGGGAAGATCTCTCAAAAATATTTATTTAAAGGTGTGATATGTTACGACAATTATGCAAACCAAAACAACTATATTAGCTACATTTGTATATTAGCTAGTAAAATACATTATATTGCTTTTAAATTGCTATATATGGAGTGATTTGAGTTACTAGAAAATAAAATACTAAAAAAAGAATTCATGACACTTATCCAGAAAAGGTAGAAGACCTCTGTTCTATAGGAACAGACCTATCCCTTTTAAGTTAGGAGACACCAAACAAGTTAAACAATGTAGATTTTGATTTCAATTATCTAATACTTTCAAATTAGTACTCACACACATAAGAGATTCATTGAAATGTGCAGTACAGTTTAATGTTGCAGTGGTTTTGGAGTCGATTTTTTTAAAAACCTTAAATATGGCAACCTGTATTTAGGATGAAGGCTTCCATTTTTTCTGCAGTACCAATTTTGACTTTAGTAGATCTGAGAAAATGTTGAGTGAATGGAACCTTAACGCAAAAAGCCAATCAAACAGATGGGAGACGTAGTTACTTCTGGATGAAAATGATCACAATGCACAGAGTCCCCACCAACCCAAGGGCTTGGATACCCAAAAACCATAGTAGGACCCAGAAGAAAATTATGATCACAGGCTCCACGATTTTTTCCCCAAAGTACATCTGAGTGAAGCCTACATTGCGCAGACACTTGTTCAGCTGTCCAAACAGAGTCCCCATTCGCTCACAGTCATCCACCTGAGGTCTGGTCGTAGGGTTGTCAATGAAAGGCCACCTGGCTGTGGGGTCACCACCTGGGCGTTGACTGTTCCTCGGGTTGTCGGAGGTGCATAATCTGGGTCTCTGTTCAGTAACACGATGAGGCCTGGTTTCAGGGTTGCCAGACGGACGGGACCACCATGTGCCAGCGTCACCTGGGGGACCTTGCCACCTAGGTCCAGGTGGTCTGACTCTGGGGTCATCCTAAAAAAAGTACAGAGTTAATTTATTAGCATTAATTCTGCTACATATTGGAGTCATAAGACTGTCTCAGTCAACTGTTGATTAATTAGCCAGGGTGGGAAATTAACACCCGGCACCCACCAATTGCGTGTGCTTTTTCACATTGGCAGTAGGGCCGCACAATTAATACAATTATAATCACGATTTTGGCTTCCCATGATCAATTTGCGTGGTTGAGTGATATTTAACCCTTCTAAGACCCCCAAAGCTCTAGACATTATCTTGCAAATTGTACATGCTAGCAAATAAAATGTTGGAAAGAGGAAGATCAGACGATTACAATGAGTGGTGGATCATCCCTATGGGTTGAACACAGCCAGAGCTATGGCACCTCAAAATCGGTTATGGTTTTTTACTAAACACATTACAGACAGGAAGTAGGAAGCGAAAATGGAAAAATAACAACTCTGCAATGATGTAGGACATCATCCTGCACAACACCAACAATTTTTGGAAGTGATAAATAGCTGGGATTTCAAAAACGTATTGAAATATAGTGAGATATGGAAGCAGCATTTTGATGTTGACTTGTTTGTACAGCCCCCCAAACATTGCATACTGGTCCAGGAGCCCTGGGGGCTTCCCAATATACATTAAAAAGCCCTATCCATTATGGTTTACATTAGGGATGCTGATATTGACCGTTTAACCGTTAACCGAAAATAAAACATTTGACCGGTTAATATTATCAGGTATAATATTAATATTAAACGGTTAAGAGTTTTTTTTATTTTTTACGTATATATAGCCTACATTAGTTAAATCACGTGGCGCGTTCACACGCGCAACCAGAGCCTGGCGCTTCGTTTTGAAAGGTGGGGAGATATAGGTAATGAGGAGCGAAATATACCGGCTGCTTGTTTTGCGTCTGCAACGCGTTCTTAATTCATCATGCTCCTGATGCATTATAGCCGACAAAATAATGTTACCTTAAAACAACTCACACAGTGATTGACAACACGCACTTTATTTTCGGAGAGGACCGTAATGGTAATTTCAATAAAATGGGTGAGCTCGGCAGATATTGTTAAGTTAGTATAACGCATAGCAAGCGTTATCAACATTTTGTTTTGTGTTAATGAAATATAGCCCTTATTTGCAGTATGCCTGCTGTAAGCAAAAACCTTGTTCCTGATTGTCACCGACTGTTTTCGTTCTATAATTTGACAACTCGGTAAACACTGCATCAAGGCAACTTTCCTTTGATTGAAAACAGAAAGTGAAAACGTCTACGACTAATTTTCTGCGACAATATTTTGGTTGGTGTGGACTTTACGCCAGTGTAGTTTGGTGAAACCAAACATCGACACAGCTTTAGTTTGAAACTAACTAGTTTCATCGTATCGTTTAGTGTGTACTTTGCACCCGAGTTAACTTATACTCAAAGCTGGTGCACCCGGCAGCTGTTGTTGATCTGTTCTGTTCTTTTTAGACATTAAAACAAATCCGTAAAAAAAAATGTTTGTATATTTAACTGGTCACAGACCCTCGTCAATTTATTTTTTATTTAAAGCCAATTGAATCTTATAATCTCATCAGTTAACGGTTAATAATCGGTTAACTAGTTCCCGTTGTCGGTCAGGAAATTTACCCGAAATGAGCATCCCTAGTTTACATGCTTTTAGACATAAAAACAAAAAATAATATTCTTTAAGGAGATGCACTGAATTTTGGTGAATAAGAGTAACAATTTTAATTTGATGCAAAAATTTGTACATTAGCAGGAATGTAGCACATATTTGTAAATTTGCCAGAATGTAGCACAATATGGATGTGAAAGCCGTTATAATTAGCCTATGTGAGAATAAAATTTGTTTTGGTTAAAATCAACAAATAATCGTCATAATTAATCGTGTTCTCAATATTTATCAAAATATTCGTGATTATCATTTTGGCCATAATCGTGCAGCCCTAATTGGAGGGTAACTTTGCCTAATCTACTAGCCACTGTGGGGGATGTAAAATGTATAATGCGTTAATTTGTTATTACTTAGTGTCTCGAATTCGACAGCATTTGACAAAAAATGCTGATGCTTACTCGTTTCATTTTTTGTCCAAAAATGTTTTTTTTAATCATTTTTCAAGGTGCATATAGACCTCAACAGTCCCGGCCCTCGTCCGAGAGAGCTTGGGATCTGGAAGTAAATTTACCATTAATTTCTCCCATTGGGTTCTGGAAAAACTGTATATAAAGAGTTTTAGACCATGCCTTAGGCTTAACAACTACGATGTGACTCAAAAGCATTCAAAATATAATTTAGAGTGAAAAAATTTACTGAAAATCCCAAAAAAGTCAAAGGTACAAAAATGTACATATTTTCTATTCCGAGCAACAGGAACTACTCATCCCATAAAACATTGCGAGTGTTATCTTTCTGCCTTTACATTACTTTAAATTACCTAACTTTAGCCAACTTAACTTGCACAATGTCATCCTTGAAATATCATAATCTACAGCTCAGTAAACATTTACAGTTCTCTAACTATCCATATTTCTTCTTACAACACAGGCTTACGACTCAGGCAGCTTGACAGAGTTGGAAACAAAGCTTTTTCTCGGGCTCAGTAAACATTTCCATGGTAACTTTGAGGTTGTCTCCATGACATCACAAAGTTCCCCCAATAAGAGGCATCACTGTGGGATTGTGGGATTGTTTAGGATTGTGGGTAATGAATTATTTATCCAAGACATTGCAAATAAAATATATTTATCTCAAAACAAGGTTGGTGCAACAGGGTGAGCATCCGGTTTGGCAAAGTGACACAAATGAGAAAGTGCCTGAGGAAGCTGTGGGGCGATACATCTGGTTGGAAAATAGCTTGGTTTCTGTAATAGTCTATGAGAATGAGAAACACTTCTCACTTGATTTATTACCTCAGTAAACATTGTCATATTGAGTATATGGTCTCAATCGCTAGATTTAAGCCTTCTGCAATATATAATAATGTTTAATTTTTAATTATGGTCTCGTTGATTTTAAAATTGGCGATAAAGCAAAGGGGCGTTTAGGGCGTAGCTATGGCGTTCGGTTGAACAACAAGACTCTCAACCAAGATGTCTGCAGCCGTAACAGCAAATTCAATGACCCAGACAAGATCTTCACAAACCAATGAGGAATGTCACACATGTTACATCCAGTGATATAAATATATGGTTGGTGCCCCATGAACTTTTGGCCTCTATATGAGCATATAAAATCACTTAGTCATGTCGTAGCTGGTATTAATATACCATAGACCAGTGTTTCTCCAATGCTGCAGATATTTTTCTGTACACTTCACCAGATCTGTGCTTCGATACATTCCTGTCTCGGAGGTCTACAGACAATTCCTTGGACTTCATGGCTAGGTTTGTGCTCTGACATGCACTGATAACTGTGGAACCTTATATAGACAGGTGTGTGCCTTTTCAAATCATGTCCAATCAACTGAATTTACCACAGGTGGCCGGCTGTTCAACTTCAAAAACCACAGTGCTGTTTTTATATAGCTACTGAAGGACATGTTTTTATATTTGTCTTTAGTTTTTTCCTGAAATGGTTTGTGAGTTACCACCATTTGGACATTTTTTCATGAGTGAATATACCTGATCTGCCCCTAAAAAAACATTTATTTCTCATTATTTTAATTCAAAAGACAGAATGAACATGCATTGAACCTCAGCTTTTCGTGAAGCTTGGATGCTGCCAATGGATGTGACGCAACGTGAAGTAGTATAGCAAGTATAATATTTCAAAGTGAGCATTCCTTAACAGCAGACGTTCGATGGCAATGCTGGTCACTTGATGGCTGTAGTGTAGCTTTAGGGTTACACGTGCACCAATGAGCCCTGGCCGCCCATGACCCTGTCGCTGGTTCACCGCTTTAACTTCTTTGGACCACTTTTGATTAGGGCTGTATCGGTACATGGGTATATAACCGTACAGGGTGCTATTTGCGGGTTTGCACATGAACCTGAATACATAGAACATTAAATTATAAATGAATGGCTAGCAACTTTATTTTGAATACTTCTTCAAAAAATGATATTGCTGTCAGGAAACAATTGTTTTCCTCCTATGAGTTGCACCCTTTAAATAACTCAGTCAACTTCAGAGTCTTCGTTCTGTTGCAACTTTATATCTGCCCTGGTTCAATTAGAACAAAAGTGCATACAACATGTTTATAGCTCTACCCAGCTCAGATTCTCTGACAACTAAAAAACATTGATCTCTAACTGCAATCACTCACTTCCCAAATCACGCTAATTTTTAACAGAGTGCACAATTTTCCCAAATATCTACGTACCGTGACCCTGAAACCGCAATATGTACCGTACCATGGGTAAGGCGTACCGTTACACCCCTACTTTTGATAGGTACTGACCACTGCAGCCCGGGAAAACCCCACAAGAGCTGCAGATCAGGAGATGCTCTGACACAGTCGTCTAGATTTCACACTTTGTCACTAAAATCCCTACGCTTGCCCATTTGTCCTGCTTCTAACACATCAATGTTGAGGACAAAATGTTCACTTGCTCCCTAATGTACTCCACTCAGTGACAAGAGTACTTAGTAACGCGTTTCTCTACTTTTACCACTTTTTTCAATAACGAGTATCTAACGCGTTACTATTTCCAAACCAGTAATTAGATTCAAGTTAATATGTCAGGTCAAGAAAGACTGCCTTTTTTATTTTTATAAAAACATGTATTTTTTTCAGGAAATAGATTTTAAATTCAACTTAAAATGTCAGTAGATAGATTGTTGACATTACTGTTATAAATGCACTTCCAATAAAGTGAGTGTTGGCAAAACCAGTTGTCATATTTATGTTGAGGTGGCGGGAGTGTTGTTGGCAGCTGCTGAATGTAACTAATAAAGTAACTTGTAATCTACTTTAGTTACTTTTATATTCAATTAATCTGTAAAGTAACTAATCTGTAAAGTAACTGTAAAGTTACTTTTTAAAGGAGTAATCAGTAATCAGATTACTTTTTTAAAGTAACTGTGGCAACACAGCTGACAAGTGCCATGATAACGAGAACGTCAGTGTTATATTTATTTCACATGCCAGTGTTCATAATGTTATCGGTGTACTATTCTATTACTATTGATTGACAGCGCATTGGTGTAAAATGGTGTAGCCTACTTATTATACAGTATGATTCAGAGGGTATTTTTTTAATGTACAGTCAGAATATAGGTTGTTACTCTCCTATCAAAATTATCTCCTATTGATTACTTTTAAAAATATTATTGTATGTTACTATTATAACTGCATCGTTGAGCCGTGGCACAAGATTTTTGTTTATAAAAGGTATTATAAACCAGATGGTTGGAACCTTACTTGTGTTGGTAACTGGAGCAATAAAGCAGCTCAGGCTTTTATGTTACATTGCACCCACAGATAAGAACTGCCCAGTCACTATTGAGTATTGCAGCGTGGCCATGAACCATACACCCTCTTGCCTTAATTGCTTGCCATGCATTTCAGCCAAACATGATTGCAAACCCCATGGTTCATAAGATACAATTTGCACTATTAAGAGCCTGGCTGTAAATACCACGTTTTCTGCAAATCCACATTCAGGTGTCCAACCACACGATTCTCTTTTATAGAAAATGCGATGTAGAACGGCTATAGACATTTATATTACGTGTACATTCCCCACGTGGTGTCATACATGTGTCAACATTCCTTCACTGATCATTCGAGGTACAAAGTGGACTTTCTCCAGAGACTTCCAGTAACTGATAACAGCTCTCATGAATGTAATCGGGATCCATCCATAACAAGGGAATTGTTTACTAGCACTTTCCCTGGTAAGTGAGCATGATATTGATACGAATCGTCAGAAACAAGCTAGCATTATTTACTGACTAAACTCAAACCCAGAATAAGCTGATGTACAAAAATGTCAAAACAACTAACATTTACATAGTCACTTAAAACATTGCGATGGTGCATACAATAGCATTGACATGGGCTAAATGTAGCTACCTGGAATGTTTGCCTTGCCCTTACTGCTGTCAAGTCCGGTGGATGAGATAGACTAGTTCGACTGTCTACCCCCGGCTCAATGTCCCGCCGATGCAGTAGCGGTGGATCAGTTACGGTTACTGGTATGGTAGACATATTGTTTTTCTCGCTGTTAAAAAATATAAACTACAGTATGTTTAACCGATGAGTTTCAGAAATGAAAACAAAACATCCCAAACTGTCAGTTGTACTTCCGCTTCACTGTTCCACCGTCACGTTTGTGAAAGAATCTAAGATGCGTTTGTAACATGGTGGGACATTAGAAGTTTTGCAGTCCGAAATACCAATTGCTTTGTTTCTACATTTGGTTTCTACGCGACTCAACATGGCATTTCGCAGTTTACGCCTGGTTAGCGTGACTTATAATTTGAGAGGATTATATATATATATATATATATATATATATATCATGCATCCATCGCTTGGAGCATACACAATTAAAATATGTAAACATCTCAGACAATTATAATCCTTAGGTTTCAATATAGAAGAAAATACAAAATAAAAAATATTTACAAAAAAGACAAAAACAATAACACAGGTTTAATTACATTCAAATTAAATTAAATAGCGGAAATAATTGATTTTATTAACTTTTCAATTTTGTTCATTGGATTCAGTATGTCAAATTACTTACTTACCGGTAAATCAGTTTTTACAAATATTGAATAAGAATGTTGTTACTTACACAATGTCATTTTATGTATGTAATATTTAGCAAGGATTAAAATAAAATACAATACATATTGTTCATTGTTTGAAAAAATAAATTGTTCATTTAAATAAATTGAATCATCAAAAACCAAAAGAACATCTTGAGTTTTTAAATGGATGTCCATACCAAACCTTTTCCCATGTATATCTGAAGATCAATCCAAAACATAGTCACATAAATACATTTGAAAAACAAATGTTCTAGTGATTCTGCCACAAATGGACAGAAATACCTTTTTCTTTCACATCTTTAATATATTTAGAAATACTTTTGTTGGATGGGTAAAATCTATTAGTTATCTTGAAGAGTGTTTCTTTGACTTTGTTAGAAAGTATATATTTGTATGATATAGTCCATATCTTTGGCCAGTGTACAGCATAGTGTGAATTCCACCTACAGTACATTGAGCTATAGGAACCACCCTACCGCAAAAAGCTTATGAATGAATGATTCCACTTCTTATTCACAATTAGGACACTATTCAATTCTACAGATATATAGGTTCAGTAACTGTATTGATCACAGGTTGTTTCAAAAGTGATAGAACACATCCTGGTATTGATTGACACACCCATTCGTATTCCTTTAATGAGATAGGGAGATCATAATCGTAAAAATTAATTGTATGTCTATAATTGTCCATCTGGGTGTGGCGGACTATGCAGTCAGCCAAGACCAGGGCTCAAACCCGCCTCGCCAGGGTGCATGTGTGGGCCAGAGTGCATGTGTGGGGTAGTTGATGAAGCAGAAATCTGGGTGACAGGCAGGGGGAGACAGAGAGTCAGGAACCCAGACCACCACACCAACTCTGTCACCACCCACTGTAAGTTGCATGTACTTAAAGCTAACCTAACAAAGTAAATAACTATTCATAATGCTAGTTCAAATTAAAAATACTTTAGACAAACAAAAAAATTATGTTCACATGCTTATAGATTTATGATCACCACTACCCTCACTTAATTATGTTGACATAAAACAATATTATCTAAATTAAACTGAAAAGGTGTCTTTTAAAATATCAGTCTAATAGACAGCCACAGAGAATATATTGTCCACTACTTCTTTAACTCATCCCATATAATATTTTAATGGCTACTGAACATCTACATTGGCAAGAAAAAGTATGTGAACCCTTTGGAATTACATGGATTTCTGCATACATTGTTGATAACAGTTATCTGAACTTCAGTCAGATAAGTCAAAACAGTAGGCAAATTCAGCCTTCTTATACTAATATCAAACCATAGAAATAGAATGAATAGAAAGGCCATTGAACTGCTTGGCGTGGTCATTCGGTTAGTACACAACAAAATGGGGGTTGTTATTAGTTGTCATGGTGACAACAACCAAATCAGTTTAATGCTGAAGTAGGCCACTAGATCTTTGCAATGGAATGGTACACATAAAAATGACTGCCGCTCTGACCATTCTGCTACATTGATTTGAATTGGATTTAATTTCAACATAAGAATGAATACATGAAATAGCTTTCTATAAGTCTGTGAAACACATCTTTAAAAGTACCACAATTAGAATAGAACCGATACAACAGGCAGAATCGGAGCCAGTTTCACTATGTTTTTTCAATGCAACCCTCTAATCTCTGTTTTATTTAGAGTTGAGGTAGAACCGAAAACCAGCAGGCTCTAGCCCTCTTAGTTTAAGAGTTGACTACTGAATTCCCGAGATACACTATATAGCCAAAAGTATGTGGACACCTGACCGTTACACCTTAATTATACGTTACACCAAAACCATGGGCATTGTTATGGAGAATTAAAAAAATCTGACGTGGTGAAGTACTTTAGTCTGACATTTTTACCATATCCTGTGCAGTGCTGGACGAATTTGCGCCCACCTGTAATGAGGCTCCAGGAAAATTCAGAGAAGCCATTACCAGGATCGAATCCATGACCACTGTAACATAGTTGTCCTGCAAAGTAGCGACTTAGCCCATTACACCACACTGAGCCCACCCTCCCCCATTTTTGACCAGACCTTCAACGAATAAATATCAACATTTAGTTAAGCAATAATGTTATCTTAAAGGAAAACTCCAGAGCGAAATGATCCTAGGGGTTTAATAACACATCGGTACCAAGTCCACCGTTCTCTGGGATATGTTTTCATGCCAATTGAATGTGCCCAGTTTTAGTGCGAACTGATAATTACCTTATAATGCCAGTTGTGAGTACATGGATGAAGTAAAAATAAATAGCTATTTTATACCACTAACATGGCTCAAAATAGCACCACACTTCCACGGTAGCATAATGAGGGTCCCTACATGCAAACCGAAGCATTGAGAACTTTGTAAGTGTACAGACAGTTTATAAAAAATAGTTTAAAAGACAATACCATTTGCATATACAGCCAGGCGCCATCTTCGGAAAACAGACTCGATCAGTCGAACCACGAACGCCATGCTACGTGAGCTAAACTGTGACTTGGAATCTCCCATGGCAAGAGGTATTGCGGTCATTCATGCAGATCAATGAGCAAGACTTACAGCTGGCGATGTGAACTAAAATCAAACACATTTTGCTTACAGTTCAGCTCATGTAGCACAGAGTTTGTGGTTTGACTGGTCAAGTCTGTTTTCCGAAGATGGCGCCTGGCTGTACACATGGCTGTATGTTTGGCCTTGTTACACACACACAAGGTGACACACAAATATTAAAATTGCAATGAAAGGTTAATTTCCCACACTTGTTCAATCACTTATTAAGAAGTAGAAGATTCAGGGATCTTTTGATGCCAAGCCAAGGTCAGGTAGACCAAGAAAGACTTCAACCAAAACTGCCAGAAGAATTGTTTGGGATACAAAGAAAAACCCACAGGTAACCTCGGGAGACATACAGGCTGCTGTGGAAAAAGACAGTGTGGTTGTTTTAGTACAACAATACTTGAACAGAAATTAGTTGCATGGTCGAGTTGCCAGAAAGAAGCCTTTACTGAGCCAGTGCCACAAAAAAGCCTGGTTACAACGTGCCCAACAACACCTTTTTTATTTAACCAGGTAAGTTGACTAACAACAATTTTTTATTTACAGCAACCTGGGTGAAGTGTCTTGCCCAAGGACACAACAACATTTGGCTCATTCGGGAATCGAACTGGCAACCTTCTGACTACAAGTCTGACTGCCTAACCACTGAGCCATCTTTTTTTTTGCAGTATACTTATAATATATTTAAATATTTTATTTTTTGCATGGGTTTTTGGAGGAAGTATCATTAGCTAATTATCTTAAATAATAATAATCTATATGCAATCCCTATATTTAAGTATGATGGGCTAATGTTTTGAGATTTCTATTAGTACATGTAGTGACTACGATGTGAAGAGCAGTTTTTTTCTCCAACAGTTTGTTTTACACACTGTAGGTAAGGGTTTACTTGACCTCTAATGTTGTGATTTAATAGTATGCTAAATAGTGAGGCGCAGGATTAAGGCGACTTGCTAGTATCCTCTGTTAATCCTAACTAATCTGCCTCTGCTTCTCTAACTTGATTTGAATGTAAAACAGTTGGGGAGCGGCAGACTGTGAATGTCTGCTGGAATATGGAGCTAAACCAAGGCCTTGTTTGGTGAATAATGTATCTAATTATTTTTGTCCAGGTGATACATTGTTGCTTCCTTGTTGCCCATTCCTGCCCTGCTTTGTGTACTTGTGTCAACCAAGGAGGAAGCAATGGGACAGGTCTCAGGTAGAGTACATTGACATTTATTTTACTGTTTTAATTACAGTTTCTTGTTTTATGTCTTTCATGTTGAATCTGTAGTGAATTAACTACTATTTTGTTACTGTCGTTGTTCTTTAAATATACAGTATACTCTAAACAATACTTGTTGTGACTGGTATCAAGTGCTTAATAAAATCAACTATAAAATACATCCCTATATTTTTTAATATAGGCTAAATATGACTGAATAAGCCTAATATCTCCTACAGCTGTGCAATATTAACACACTGTACATCATTGATATGGGATAATATTTGCTCCTACAGGTCTGTTTTGTGCAGTGAACCCCGCATGTCAGCTATCCCTCTCACTGCTCCAGCTGACACAATCAAGTTGCGTCTGGAGAAAACCTCCATCTCTAGAGTACCCCGAGCGGCTTTCTTTTACCTTTCTGAACTTCAAT
Source organism: Umbra pygmaea (assembly GCA_016801145.1). Classification (NCBI taxonomy): domain Eukaryota; kingdom Metazoa; phylum Chordata; class Actinopteri; order Esociformes; family Umbridae; genus Umbra; species Umbra pygmaea. The sequence continues at coordinate 781 of JACXGM010015564.1, read as the reverse complement.
TCCTGTGGCTGACCTACAACTCCATCACCGCTATCCACCCTAGCAGCTTTCTTAACTTGAAGGTAGGAATGGGTATACCACCGCCTGTGTTTGTATTTCTATCTATTTAAATATACATTTAAAATAGAGAGACAATTTGTGTGCCCTCGCTTTGAACAATAAAGGTCCACATACATGTTGAGACGCTCAAAACGCAACAATACCCAACTCTCTCTTCTACCTATTGGTTTTCATAAGCATTCCAACCGTGTTTCACTAAAGCTCAAAATGTACAGATACTGTAAATCAAATATCATTAAAAACTGTCTTTGTTTACTCTGTTTATCTGTGGATTAATCCTCAGGGTAGACAAACACTACTTTTGTATGATTGCGTTAACAATCAGGCATATCTGTATTTACCCCATGTCTTAAAGATTTAGTCTATCACAATGTTGTCCTGGTTTCCAACCTTTGGTGGTTTTGATGAAATGGGGAACACATTTCAGGGACCCTTAGGGCTCAATAGTGCCACTTTTACAACCAGTGGCCAAAAGTGCGGGCTGCATCTTTAATAGATTGTGTGGCTGTTACGTTTTGAATTTCTTTATATTTTTACCATAATACATTTTTTACTTACTATATTGTCTGGTACCATGGCATACAATTTCGCTGTGCTAATGGGTTGCTGTGCAAATAATAAAATATACTAATATAATCCAGTGGCGATTCTACATTAGGGGCAACTTGGCCTGTGCCCCACCAGATGGCGTAGTTGCACAAATTAAATTGTTAACTAAATT
>JACXGM010015563.1:0-21182 GCA_016801145.1 Umbra pygmaea | reverse complement strand
GTTTTGATTACAGGACCTCATGGACATTTTAGAAAACATCACTGATTGACAGCAGAGAAAACAGGCCACTTTACGTGGCTGGAGACTAAATGAGTTCTGAAATATGTATAAAAGTTATCATATTGCACAATCAACTTCAAAATATAAACAAACTAATTTGATAATCCGTAAATAGGCCTAAACTAATTCGTTAATAAATATTATTTCACATGAATATTTCCTAATAACACATTGTTTCAGACACAGATAAATGTGTGTGGGAGAGGGCTTGAGGGCAGCATTTTTTGGTCTTGCCTAATGCGGCAGAACGTCCAGAACCTGCCCTGCCGACACTGACCAAGTGACAACGAGTGACATCATAGGGTCATTCAGGGTCAAGACACGCGGTCACGGGAAAATTGCCAATCGTCATAATAAATAAATTAATAACAACTGTCCTTATCATGATACCTGATAAAGAGCGCTGTAGGCCCATTTCTTTTTATTTATTTATGTTATGTTACTTTTTGATGTGTGATTTTTTTCAGCTAGCAGTGACTCTAGGGGGCCCTCTGCTGGCCACGGGGCCCTTTGCAATTGCAAAGGTCGCTTAGTGGCTGGGCCGGCTCTGATCAAGGTGCTTACTCTACCTAATGTCAGGGTGACTGAAGCACTTTCTTAATTATTCAAATTTCCATTGAAGCTATGACATACAACCTTAGTAAAACACTCCTTGTTTTTTTTTGTAAATTTATCCCATAGATCTCATATTAAAAATGGTTCTAGGAAGGTTTAAGTAATCTGTTTGGGTTTTTCTCATACGATTTGCACAGGATCCAATCCAGTAATTTTTTTCTGGTCAAATTCTCTTACAGGATTTTGATTTGGTTCCAAATGTTGATAGAAAATCCAAAATTACTAAGTAGGGCAACTATTGAGGTAAATCTACATGTTGTGAAAGGAAAACAAAAAATTACCTTTAACAAAACTAAGTTAACATTTTATCAATGTTAAAAAGTATGTTACTAAGACTTATCTAAAGAACAACTATGACATTTTTTCAAGAGGGTTTAGATGACAATGCAAAACTAGTAAATATTTAATGATTGTACACTGCTCAACTTAGGTGCATTATAATGAAATTTTTTTGTAGTTATTTGTTATGTACATTTAATATATATATATATATATATATATATATATCGTTTTATGTACATTTAATATACATAAATAATAACTACAGATTTCAGCAGCCCCCCTCCCACTACACAGAAATGTATGGTTCATACCTGTCTCTTATTTGGTAGTGATAAAGTTAGCAACCCTATTTTCCACTCTACACTCAGCGGCCAATTCATTATGTACTAGGGGTGGAACGGTACATGATTTCGTGTTAAACCGAAATGGTACGGGCGTCACGGTTCGGTGCATGAATTTAAACGGAGAATACACGGTATAAAAATAAATTAAACTCACATGCAAATTAATTAATGTAATGCGGAACTACCGTTAGATACGCAGGTTGTTTATGGACACTGTTTCTCAATCCTTCCTTCGTAGGACTGGTCCTTCCAAGTCAGGTCCTTCAGAGGCTAGGCGAGGCTCCTCCAAGCATTCGGAGAACACGTAAATGGAACAGGCTAGCAAGTGCACATTATTGCAACATTACGTCAGTGAAACGGTCAGCCTATGGCGCTGCAATTCAATAGTAGACAGTAGCAGTTTGTACTGACATTTAAACGGTAAACTTTACCTATATGTACTACCGTTTAAAGAAATGTACAGTAACCCTAAACACTAAAGATTCTTATATTTGAAAGCATATTGCCCCGTAACGCAATCACTCCGTCTGTCTCCACTAACGTCCACTAATTATTTTTTTACCGACCCGGAAAAGCCGCACGCATAGGATTGTGGGTGATTTGGGAGAGCGAAGGATACACATATGCATCCTTGACCGTCTATGGGAAATTCTCAGAATGAAGGACTCAGTCCTTGGTTGATATTCGGAGGATCCTTGACATTGGAATAGTCCTTCGACGGACTTCGATGATGTAGTGTCCTCGAAATTCTGGCTTTGGAGGATCCTTCCTTGACATTGAGATACAGCCCTAATCTGTAGCCCCACCTTAGCTCTGAAGCTAAGTACCCTAGCTCCACCTATGTATGCAGTTTTTTGTCAGATTGACGGTCCGGTGAGTGAGTCAGCACTAAGGACGAGTATTGGTGGCGACCCAGAAGAGTTAGAGGACCCGCCGACCTCTAAGATCGCAAGTTTGGGAAAACGTTGGTTTCCCAGTCAGTTACAGTCATAGATTGTATATATCGCTTACAATAATACAGGCGATAGAGTGGTGGATAAGATGAGGACTGTGTGTCAGCGTTGTTCAGCAGCTGTTGGGTATGTGAGTGGAAATACATCTAACATGCTAACGGATATCAGATGCAATCACCCAGATGTGCTAGCTTAGGGGAGAAACTGTATGACACTAGATGGTACAGCTTGAGTCATGCACAATAAAAAAATTGCATTCTGCATTTTTGTTTAGCTTTTCCCTCCATTGTACTGAACTCGTACCGAACCGTGATGTCTGAACCAAGGTATGAACCGAACCGTGACTTCTGTATACCGTTCCACCCCTATTATGTACACCTGTTCAACTTCTCGTTAACACTAGTATCTAATCAGCCAATTATGTGGCAACATAGACTGGGTCAAGACAATCTGCTGAATTTCAAACCAAACAGAATGGGGAAGAAAGGTAATTTAAGTGACTTTGAACCTAGCATGGTTGTTGATGCCAGATGGGCTGCATTCAATATTTTAGAAAGTGATGATCTTGGGGCTGATTTTTGCTGACCACGTCAATCCCATTATGACAGTGTATCACAGTTTACTTATCTTCTAATGCCTACATCCAGCAGGATAAAGCGCCATGTCACAAAGCTCACATAATCTCAAACTGGTTTCTTGGACATGACAATGTGTTCACTTTACTGAAATGGCCACCCCAGTCACCAGATCTCAATTCAATCAAGCACCATTCGGATGTGGTGGAATGGGAGATTTGCAATCATGGATGTACAACCGACAAATCTGAGGCAATGACGTGATGCAGTAATGTTCAAAATATCAGAGGAACGTTTCCAGGACCTTGTTCAATCTATGCAACAAAGAATTAAGGCAGTTTTAAAGGCAAAAGGGTCGAAACTGGTACTAGCAATGTGTACCTAATTAAGTGACCAGTGAGTGTAAACTGCTATAGATTTGATTGTATTTAGAATATGACTGTACATTATAATTAGATTGTCATTAAAATGCTGTTATTCTACTTAATCTAACATTAACATTGAGAAAGTTGTTATTTAAAAAGGTGTATAGCATACGATTCAATCATGATATTCAATATTACTTAATATTTTTTTCATCTTATGAATTGGGCTCTTTAACTTGGGGTCTGTTTACTGATTTTACTTGCAAATAATGACAGTCATAGCATATGCACATAAAATTCATATATATAGCTGTTTGACGTGAACAAAATGAAAAGGCTGGTATTGGTAATGAATTTTGTACTCTGAATTTGTATCAGTGCATCCCTAAAAACCATTGCACATGTCTTAAGCACACAGTAACATGTCTTTGAGCAAGAGCTTGAAGGCTACACTGATGATGGCAGCAGACAGAGGCTGATCAAATCTGAGATTTCTGAAGAAATGCTTGTGCATTCCTGCCACAAGTTTTACATTTTTTGTTACTTTTTAACTTTGAAGAGCTAATAAAGTTTGACATTTTGTTTTGTACATTATATCATGATATTATATTGTTATCATCCGGAGAGTGGAAAACACCATCATCGGAATTACAGTTCATAATGCCCACTCCTATTATTAAGGCATTTTGGAGTGACACGTAGAGCCCAGTGTCAGAAAGCTTTGTCGAAGTCAAAGGTCATGGGTCTTCCACCATGATAAGGACCCAAAAACATACATGACTTTGTCTTCTGGTTTATGTGGGGGTGTTTGATAGTATACAGTTGGTGTGTAAACACTTGACTCATGGCTGATCCGCCCACCACACACACATTTGAAATCTCAGTTTTGAAACACAGAGGCAGCATGAATAGAAAACAAATTTAACAAACTTTAAAAAAATCATGTTTCTGATGAGGAAAAAAATATGTTCATCATAAAAGTTACCCTTTAAGTATAAATATTTTTCTTTAGAAGGGGACACTAGCAACCAGACCCAGATAAAAATGCAAAAAATTACATTCTAAAATATTGAGCATTGACAGCTCTCTTTTGTGCAGGCATTAAGGATGAAAATGAACACACCTTGTCTAATAACAAACAGCTGTGAAGCCAATTGACTGAAATAATTTAGCCCCCTCATATGGCAGGGGGACTATGTACAAAACCTGTTATTTAATCCAATGTGCATCAATAACCTTAAATTACATCTGATAGTCTGTTCTGTATATTTTACATCCAAAGTGACGGAGGACTGAGCTAAAGCAACAAAACTTGTCACTTTCCAAATAATTATGGGATGCACTGTAGATTTTACATAAGTCACAATTTTACATAAGTGTTTCCTCATTTTGGTTTACCACAATGAAACAGCAAGGCATGGAAAACATGGCAAATCAAATTCTTAAGACTGTGATGAACTTAAAAAAGTAGAATATTAGTGTGCATTTTATTTTGTTTGATGTTATTTACAAGAATACTTATGTAAATAGTATGCCAATAACTACCTTTTTGAGAATATAATTTTTTTAAATTATATATATAGTATTTGATACAGAGCCAGTAGAATGACAACACAAGAAGATACAAAATATGCATGCCTCCCCCAAAGATCCCCCCCAAACACCATACCCCCCTAAACCAGTCTGCTCAGCCAACCCCCCCACCCATTCCCCGTCCACACAACCCACTTCTCTCCAACCATCCATTATTGGTGTTTATTTTATACAGACTTCTGTTCAGCTTAATCAAGTTTGCCAATAATTTGATGTAAAATGAAAAGTTGTGTGAACATAATACAATATATTCAGCCATTTTAGACAACAGGTGTTCTATGAAAAACTGAGTGCTTGTGGGTTTTTCCTCCTTACTATCTTGTAACTGGTTGAAAATTAAGTTCCCAAATTACAACCCCAATTCTGAAAAAGTTGGGACAATATGGAAAAGTACTTTGACAAACAAAAAACGTTTGAGGTACAGTATTTGATGTTTTTTGAAGACATTTTTATTTTGAAATAGATGCATGTGACATGTTCCAAAACAGTTCGGACAGGAGCAATTTAGGACTAATAACGACGTGACAAGTTGAAATAAGAAGGTGATGTAAAACAGGTGAGGCACTCGTATAATCATAGTATATGATTAAGGAGCCTCCAAAAAGGCCTAGTCCTTAAAGAGCAAGGATGGGTCAAGGCTTGCCAATGTGCCAAGAAATGCGTCAGCCAATAAGCCAACACTTTGAGAACAACATTTCCCAAAGACAAATCAGTAGGATTTTGGGCATTTCACCTTCCACAGTGTACAATATATTTAAAAGAGTCAAGGAATCTGGTCAAATATTGTTGTGTAAAGGGCAAGGCCGAAAACCACTTCTGAATGCGTGTGATCTCCGATCCATTTGCCACTGCATCCACAGATGCAAGTTAATCCTTTACTATGCCATACTGTACATCAACACTGTCCAGAAGCGCCGCCAACTTCTCTAAGCTCGGTCTCATTTGAGTCGGACAGTAGCACAGTGGAGTTGTGTTTTGTGGTCCAACGAGTCAACATTTCAAATAGCATTTCAAATAGCTTTTGGACTAAAAACCTGTTGTGTTTTCTGGATTCTGTACCTGTTTTTGCTTCTCCTGTGATTGACCTCTGCCTGTCTGACAACGATTCTGGATTTTGGTATACGTCTCTATTAAAAGTAAAACACATAGTGTGTTATTCAATCTCCTCTGTGTGAATCATGATCATTACAGATTTAGAATGTGTGGCACATTATGAAGTGCAAAATAAGGCCCCATAGAGTTGCATAGCTCAAGACATACATAACTAATGAATGGGGGAAATTCCGCTTGCTAAACTGAACCAACTGGTATCTTCAGTACCCAAATGTTTAATACGTGTTATTAAAAGAAAAGGTAATGTTACACAGTGGTAAACAGTCGATTGTCCCAACTTTTTGGGAGTGTGTTACAATCATCAGATTTGAGTAAAATGGTTAATTTTCATTTTCAAATGACTTTTTTGTTTATTTGTTTTTGCATTTTCCATACTGTCCCAAATTTTTGTCATTAGAAACCTGGTTATCTATTTCTTTGCCTAAAAGGAAAAATCATAAAACGGCACACAAGGCCTTACGTCGAATGAGTTTGACATCTCTGACTTACACCATTGGTTTAAAATGTACATAATGTACTATTACTGGCTTATGTACATTACGGTGAATGCAATAACTTACTGAAATGTAAATGTGATTGGATGGTGGCAAATGTGATTGGATACCATTTAAATGTGTGATAGGTGGATGCGTTACTTTTTTATAGTTGTAGTTCAGTTTGTATATGGTTGCAATGCTACAGTTGTGGGTTTTATTACTACATGGGGCTACCATGAAAAATAAAAAATGTATATGATATGATTTAAGTGTTACTGGGTGTAATTATCTCAGTCCCAGCATTGTGGCTAATTCTGACAGCTTGGCCTATGAAAATAGATAACATCTAGTAATTTAAGACCCACTGTTTAACCTGACAGATTTTTATACTTTGGAGGGTTATTATCACTAAGCCCTTTTCATCTGCTAACTGTGAAATTGAGACTGAACAAGGAATGTCATGTTTTTCTTTCCCAAGGTTGAACCCCACCCACCACAACCTCAAACAAAACAGGTTTTCTATATCAACCCAATAGCAGCTCCAAGATTCCAAAACACATCTACCAAGGTGCGTTTAATAGTTTCAGCAAGTATTTCAAAGTAACTGTTTCTACTACCATCTGCACAATAGACCAGCCCACATCATGTTGCTTTGAGAGTGATACTGCTTTCATTTGCAGAGGTCATCATTCTTCATGTGTGAAGTCTGTTAATAGCAATATGTTGACGCTATGGTATTTGAAACAATGTAGATAATATTTATTTGTAATTTGTAGATGATTACGTTTCTATTTAAATGTAAAGCCTGTTAAAATATATTAATAAGGGTTCATACAAATCTATTTATCTTTTTTTGAAATTACCAAACCTTTCCCAAGTTGGCATTGAAGGTGAGTCCTGGCCTCTCCTTTACTTTTCCCACTCTCCATCACTATATTTTTCTCTCATTAGGTAGGCTTGCCTTTAAGGCAAGCATGAATCTGAGTTTCTTTCATACTCTTAATATTGTTTTTTATCCATTGTTTTGCCTGCTCTACAGCCTAAAAGATGAAAGCTTTCAACACAAAACCAACTCTCAAATGTTTAGACTAGTAGAGCTCGGATGGTTTTGATATCATTAACAGTTTTTTAATAATAACTATATTTAAATGAGCTCCCATTGCAGTACATTTTTGGGACAAAATGTACCAGATTTGAATTGAGACAAAAACACCAATTGTAGATGCATCTCTCATACACAGTTCAAGCGATCAACTACTAAATTCTTTGTAGTCAGATTTTTGATGAACGGTTTACCTTTCTAATAACAATGGCAAGAGCAAGTATGTTAAACCTTTAGATTTTCATGGATTTTGGCATAGATTGGTCATCAAATTTGATCTGATCACAAGTCACAACAATAGACAAACACAGTCTGGTTAAACCAATACCTAATACCACACACAATATTAAACATTGTTATTGAACACACTGTGGAACTTTCATAGTGCAGGGTGGAAAAAGTATGTGAACCATTGAAATTAATAGATTGTTGATTATCCTTTGGCAGCAATAACCTCAACCATACATTTCCTGTAAATGCCGATCAGACCTGTACAAAGGGCAGGAGGAATTTTGGATAATCCTCTTTGGACAACTCCAGAAGTAAAATATTCTTCTGTTGAATACAATCTGTTGTGAATTTAATTCTGTGCTTTGTGTCATTGTTCGGCTGTATCACACAAATTCTGTTGAGCTTCAGTTGGTGGCCAGGTGGTGATACATACTCCTGAAAAATATCTTGATAAACTTGGAAATAAATCTTTCCATCAGAGATAGGTTAGTCTTGCAAGAATTGCAACAGCATAGATGTCTGGACAATTTCGAATGCTAAATGGCATAGACGGTAGTGACCAGAAATTTAACAAGCAGAGGGAGATGACATCACTGCCTTTCCGCTAATGCTTCATAAAATGCATAATTCCCATGCAGTTCGCCAGCCTTTTGTCTGAAGAGAACACTCACCGGATCATTTTTCTACTCTTTATCTGGATGTGCCAAAAAAATCTGAATTTTTACCAGAACTTGTGTTGTTACCCAAGGTCTGGCCTTGCAAAACTAATGATAGCAAGCTGTCTTGGCCCTGAGGCAGCAAAGCAGCCCCAAACCATGGTGCCCCCATTTTAGTTCAGATAAGGTTTTGATGTTGGTGTGCTGTGTTTTTTTTTCTCCACACAAAGTGTTGGGAATTCCTTCCAAACAACTCACCTATGGTTTAATCTGTCAACAAAATATTTTGGCAGTAGCATAGTAGCATTCAATCCAGGTGTTCTTTTGCAAACTTTCGACATGAAGCAATATTTTATTTTGGACAGCAGTGACTACATCCATGGTCTTCCCATGAAGTCTATTATTGTTTAGTGATTTAAATATTGATGACTTTTGCATGTTCCAGAGATTTCTGTAGGCCTTTAGCTGATACTCTAAGACCCTTCTTAACTTTACTGCGCTGAACAGTTCAAGCTAGAAACCAAAACCAACTTAGTTTTACATATTTAGGATATTGCAATTTAAAGTTCTTCAATGTGTATATTCTCTAATTATGTTACTTAATTTTCCTAATTATCATTAGTTGACACATGTTTGGGCTATCCCAACTTAAATACTTAAATATAGTAATACGTAAATATTTATGAACTGTTAAACAACCTAATTTCCATAATTTACATTAATTAATCTTAAAACAATATCTTTGTTTCAGATGTGTAGGCTATTGCAATTTAAAACTCTTCATTGGATTTGTTTTATATGTGAAAAACTATTCTAATTTAATTTGAATAACTAGCATTCATTAACAAGGCTTGAAAAGTCTCTCTTGAACTGAATGCACTAGATAGACCAAACCACCTTTGTTTCACATGTTTATGTTTCTAACTTAAAACCCATCAACATGTATGGTTTATGACTATATTAATTACCTTGCATAATCAGCATTCATTGACCCATTCAAAATATCTCCTCAAAGGTTCATGCTAGAGACACCAAATATATATATAAGAAATGTTTAGGTTCTCCACTTAAAATTCTTTAAACTTGATGAACTATTACTATGTTAATTAACACAATTTTCATTATTAGCATTCATTATTAACCATCAGCATAGGGCCCTATATTCAACTGCTGGTTTGCTTCTAAAGCTATGCAGGGTCGGGCCTGGTTAGTCCCTGGATGGGAGACCAATGCTGCTAAAGTGTTGTTGTAGGGCCAGTAGGGGGCACTCTTTTCCTCTGGTCAAAAGATCATTCCCAATGCCCCAGGGTAGTGATGGGGACATCTGCCCTGCGTAGGGTGCCGTCTTTATGATTGGACGTTAAATGGGTGTCCTGACTCTCTGTGGTCATTAAAAATCCCATGGCACTTATCGTAAGAGTAGGGCTGTAACCTTGGTGTCATGACTTAATTCCCAACCAGGCTTCACTTCAATCACGGTCACCTAATAATCCCCCTCCTTCCTAATTGACATATATAACTACTCACCCCTCCCCCTAATAGCTGATGTGTGGTGAGTGTTTTGGTGCAAAATGGCTGCCGTGCATCACCCAGCGACAGCAGGATGGCATAGGGTAGGGGAGGAGGAAGAGATCAACCTGCAGAGTTGAGAGCCTACATGGACATGCTCCTCTCCTCACCACAACCCCCTACCATCGGGGTGGCTGTGGAAAATGAAGGGCTTCCACAAAAATATCAAGGGATTTTTTTGGGGGGAGCCAATAGAGCAAGGCACAGGAGCCCCACTCGTTTGGAAGAGAGTGGGGTTTAGATTAAGTCTACTGCTACCTCCTGTGCACATGCCTCAATCGCAGCCTCACCGCTTGGACAGCATGGCACCATGGGTGCCCACCTCTACTCCATGGAGGGTATATAGTGACATCCCACGGTGTCCATGCCACAAATCGAGCTGCTGCTGCCTCCTCTACAGCCTGGCAAGCTGCCTCCACCGCCTCAGCAGCCTGGCGAGCTGCCTCTGACTCTGCAGCCCGGCATGCTGCCTCTGCAAGAGGAACAGTACCCCCTGCCTGAGTGAGAGGAACAGAAACCCCTGCCTGAGCAAGAGGAACAGCGCCCCCTGCTTGAGCCTATGGAGCAGCAACCCCTGCCTGAGCCAGTGGAGCAGTCCCCCCTGCCTGAGCACGTGGAATAACGCCCCCTGCCTGAACCCGTGGAGTAACGCCTCTGCCTGAGCCCGAGGAGCTTCCGCCTTGGTCTAAAGAGCTCCCATTGACTAGAGAGAAGCTCCTGCTTCTGTCACCATCAGGTACAGAGGAGTTCCTACAGGTGGATGAGGGGCTTTCTCTTCCGCCCTGGCCTGAGCAGCTTCCACTACCGGGAGCTCCCGATACTGCTTTCAGCAGCAGTGACGTCCATCTGGGTCTTTCTCCGGGGGTCCACATTGACGACCGGCCAGCACTGGCAGCACCCTCTCCATTGTTGATGTCGACTCACCTTCTGACTGTGCTGGCCACCACGCCCCATCAGCTGGTGCCGGCTGCACTGCCCTGTCAGCATGCTGTGTTATGCTGGCTGCCATGCCCCCTGGACTATTAGCCACGGCGACCACTCCCTCTCACATTTACATTTCTGGGGATCCCACTCACATTTACATTTCTCGGTTGCCCCCGGACTGGTTTGTGTTTCGGTCCTTCTGGAGATTAACCTTTTGGGGGGGGGGGTACTGTCATGGTCTTAAGGAGGTTGTGTCATGTTTAGTTAGTTTGTCACAGCTGGGAATCACCTCCTGGGTGAGTGCTTTGGGGGAGCTGACTGTCTGTACTGTTTGGAGAATTTTTGGGCCCTCCCGCCCTTCCCTGTGGTTTCCTGTCCGCCTCGGAGTGGCAGCCTTTGGTGGGGGGTACTGTAATTCCCAGCCCAGTGAGGGCTGGCGTTAACAGCGGACTGAGATATGGCCTCCATATATTTATTAGTTAATTTGTGTATATATTCTGTTTAGTTTGTGTTTCAGTGTATTGCATGTACTTCTTTGTTTCTGTTTCTGTCCCTTTAAGGAATGTGACACCTCTCTCTAGTTTGGCTATTGTTAAGATAGAGGTTAGATTAGGTTAGGCTGGTATCTAACATTCAGCCTTGTTCTATTAGTTAGTTAAGTTTTCAGTATATAAACACCGGCCAAACTAGAGAGAGGTGTCGGTCATTGTTACATTGTGTGAGAAGGCTGTCCGGGAGCTACTACATAAATCTAAGTTGTGAAAAGTGAGTCACTGAAGTTTGGAAGTTTATGCATACGCTCTGTAGTGTATGTTACCTGTCAGTGTCCGTGCCACTGAGAGAGCTCGTTAAGCTATATAAGTATATTTGTTGTGCACTCGGCTTCGGTTGTACCCTGCAACTGAAATATATGTATGTTCTCCGGACTTGTGTTCATTAAAACAACCATCTATTCTCATCTACCTTCTACCTGTCTGGGTCTCCCTCTCTCTACACCTCACTGAATCGTGACAGTATAGGGCAGGAAAATTCTAATAATTGTAAGTCATGGCAGCCAAAATGCTCAAAAGTGTACCTGTTAATTATACAAATATAATCAGTTGGCTACCTCAGTTTAGGAAATAGGTTACTGATAATGCTTGCAAGTGTTTAGGATGTCTTGTCTTTTACTTTCTCTGAACCTCTTCCTGAACCTCTTGTCATTGAGTAGAATTATGGTACTTAAAAGACTCCTCAATGGACACTACTGTTGTCTGATCACGGACAAGAAATACAGTGCAATGCTGCAGATAGGACGTCAAACTGTTAACATTAAGTGGTCATACTGATTCATTTCAAAGTTCATGTAACTATCACAAGACATCATGAAAAATGTGTTCCTTTTTAGTTTTATCACATCATAATGAATGAATCTCAAGTTCATAGGCTTGACCCTAAGTTCCTGCCAGTGTGGATGTTGACACGTTTACTCAGGCAGTCCCATGCAGGCAGTGTGAAACAGCTATCACATCTAATTATACCGGGGCAATGTGATCGTATAACATTTCCAGCAGGAGGAGACAGGGTTGATGACAGAGAAAGACACGGCCTAATAAACAGCTGGAAAGCCCACCACATTTATTTCTGTAAATTTTTTATTCTAGTTCTCCTCTCAACTCACTTGTGCTCCCAACTAAAAAACAAGCACTCAGGCACTGATTCTTTTAAGATCTAAATTATGAAATATTTATGACTACCATTTTGACAGGACAGGTCATGTTACACAGGTAGATAAAAATAACAATGTTTGATGAGTGGATGAATAAAAGCTATTTAATGGTTATTTTATGTATCTGGATTTGTTGACATTGGCATGCTGGAAGTTATTTTTGTAACATAGAATTTATTAAATCCTAAGAGGATTTCTGAATTCTTGTTTCTATCCCATAAATTTTCCATACAGCTTTTGTCCACCAGTCCAAGTAAAATTCGAGAGTGGGCTCTATATAGAAACCCATGGGTTAGATTACTCAGGCTGAGATACAATGTGTACACAGAGTATCATCAAGCACTGTGACCAGATGTGTGGAAAATATTACCGTACTTAAAGCCCATGCCATATCTGACTTCAGTTTGAACACATGTATAATTAAAATTATTTTCAGAATGGACTTATTAGTCTCTACAGTTACTGGCCACTTAATTATGCACACCTGTTCAACTGCTTGTTATTGGAAATATCTAATCAGCCAATCAAGTGACAACAAGTCAATGCATTCAAGATGATCTGCTGAAGTCCAAACCAAGCGTCAGAATAGGGAAGAAAGTTGAATGAAGTGACTATGAACTTGATATGGTTGTTGGTGCCAGATAGGGGGGTTTGAGTATTTCAGAAAGAGCAGATCTACTTGGATTTTCTCACACCACCATCGCTAGGGTTAACAGAGAATGGTCAGAAAAAGAGAAAATTTCCACTGAGTTGCAGTTATTATTCTGTGCGAATATGCCTTGTCGATGGCAGAGATCAGAGAAGAATGGCCAGACCTAATAGACAGGTAACAATAACCCAAATAGCCACTTGTTACAATCAAGGTATGCAGAAGAGCATCTCTGAACAAACAAAATGTTGTCGAACCTTAAAGCAGATTGGCTACAGCTGCAGAACACCACACCAGGTGCCACTCCTGTCAACTAAGAACAGGAAACTGAGGATACAATTTGCATTGTAATGGTTGGCCAAAATTGGAAAATGGAAGATTGTAAAAACATTGCCTGGTCTGATAAATCTCGATTTTTGCTGCGAGATTCAAACGGTAGGGTCAGAATTTGTCTCAAATAACATGAAAGCATGAAATGGAAGTGAAATGGTGTGGGGTATATTTTCTTGGCAAACTTTGGGCCCCTAGTACTAATTGAGCCTCATTTCAATTTCAGGAGTATAACGCACCATGGCACAAATCTCACATGATCTCAAACTAGTTTCTTTAACAACACAATGAGTTCACTGTACTCAAATAGCCTCCACAGTCACCAGATCTCAATGGAATCAAGCACAATCAATCAAGAAGTGGTAGAACGGGATATTCACAGCAACTGTGCGATGCAATAATGTCAATATGGATCAAAATCTCAGAGGAATGTTTTCAGCACCTTGTTGAATCCATGCCATAAAGAATGAAGTCAGTTCTGAAGGCAAAAGGGTCCAGCTCAATACTAGCAAGGTGTACCTAATGAAGTGGCCAGTGAGTGTATGTATGTTATATTATAAACATTAGAGTTTAATGTTTGATGAATACTTGTTAATATTGCAGAGCTGCATTATATCCATCTTCTTGTCTAAGTGTGGTTAGTTACCGAGTGACACAGAACAAAGGTTTTAGACCTAAAAGAGCAAAACACATAACAGCATTAGCTGTTCTCATAGGGTTAATAAATGACATTAAAGTTAATCAGCTACATTTATTTTCCAAAAAACAACGGGATATGGTGACATTTTGTAAATGGTTCTTTTGTATTTTTTATCTACATTCTGATGTGGATTTTCTTTGGGTGACAAGAAAGATTAATTATGTGGGAAGATACTGTTGTACCCACATATCCTGGAGGGCAATGTGTCCATTAACAACACAGTTGCATCATGGCTAAATTAGTACCATGTATTTTTCCTGAAAAACTCTGATTATGTAGATGTGTATTAGGAGTAAGCTACCTATCCTGTGTCCTCTGGGAAGGATTCTAAAATTAGTTCCCTTTGATGATTACAAAAAGTGACAGTTCATTCCCTGAGCTGCCTTCAAGCAAACAATGCACAAATGTGCTCACATCTTTTGCACCTCCCCTAACTAGGAGGCATAGGCGTAAATTTAGGCTGGGAAAATGTTAAGGAATTACGTAATTGTCCCCAACTCTAATTGTGATCAGTCTAAACGTATTTTTTCATTGTTTTCTCTTTCGGCTCCCCAATGGGTTAACACCATCGACTGCGGTGTTGCTCCTAAATTGGCAGGAGAGCTGATCAGTATTGTTGTTTACCTGACTGCTGCCAGTAGAAGTGTGTGTGTAATGGTTATGGAATGGCTCTGTGAATGGAATGGCCATCTGCTCCGCAACACACGTCACAACCCTGCTTGACAACTTACCAACCGAGTGAGCTATACAAAAGGTACCCATTAGTATAACTCTTCGGCGACATTTCAAGCTTGCTGTGGAATGAGATTACAGTACGTTCCTAACTCCTACACTTACCCCTTCTGAAATCACTATTTAGCGAGCTACCCCCAGCGTTGAGCTGAGCCCAACTTCTACTGATCTGGGTCACGGCACCATTGTAATGGTTAGGCAATGACTCTGTATGTACCTGTTGCTAGCAGCCATGCTAGCAACAGTGCTCAGTTCGCCATGCCCCCGACCGGGCTCGAACCCGCGGCCATCTGCTCCGCAACACACATCACAGCCCTGCTTGACAACGTACCAACCGAGTGAGATATACAAAAGGTACTTATTTGTATCTCTTCAGCGACATTTCAAGCTTGCTGTGGAGTGAGATTACACTATGTTCTTAACATATGTCATTGATTGAGGCACAACCCTGATTGTTTTATGGGATGACTATTCACCGTTAACGTCATTGTGAATAACCTAAAACATAAAAATATATTACTCTAATGTATATTTTTATTCAAATACAAATATACTATGCTCTTAAACGCTCTTAAACTATGCTCTTTTCATTGGAATTACAACTTCATGACATTTTCTTCTATAGAGTCCGTTCATTCACATTCGTAGATCGACACTTTTTCACTGGCACAATGGCGTTTGAAATATTTGCAAATTTATTAATAAAAAAAGTGAAAAAAGCACATTTAAATAAGTATTCACAGCCTTTGCCATGACACTCAAAACTGAGCTCAGGCGCATTTTGTATCCACTGATAATCCTTGAAATGTTTCCACAACCTGATTGGAGTTCACCTGTGGTAAATTCAGCTGATTGGACTTGATTTGGAAAAGCTCAAATCTGTCTATATAAGGTCCCACAGTTAGCAATGCATTTCAGAGCACAAACCAAGCCATGAAGTCCAAGGCATTGTCTGTAGACCTCTGAGACAGGATTGTATTGAGGTACAGATCTGGGGAAGGGTACAGAAAAATATCTACAGAATTGAAAGTCCCAATGAGCATACTGGCCTCCATCATGGAAAAGGTTTGGAACCATCAGGACCCTTTCTACAGCTGGTCAACCAAACAAACTGAGTGATCAGGGGAGAAGAGAGAGAGAGAGAAGAGAAGAACAACCATCTCTGCAGCACTCCACCAATCAGGCCTTTATGGTAGAGTGGCCAAATAGAAGCCACTCCTCAGTAAAAGGCACATGATAGCCAATGTGAAGATGACAGGAGGAACTACCCAGTGGACCAGCTGTTGAGGGACATCTACCCTGGTCAGTGGAGCAAAGCTAATGCTCTTTTTAAGCCACCTGTTATCAATTAAAAGGTCACTATCTTGTCTAAGCTCAAGGAGGTCTGGAATCAGGTAGTGAAGTTCTCTCTTGGGAAGGGGTCACTTGATGCCAATGAGAAGTTCATGGTCAATTTAAGAAGTTATTTGATATTTTGACTTGCAAGTGTCAGATTACCAGTTGTGAGGAGGGAGGCTGTGAGAGCTGTGGGATCCAAGCCCACATGAAATGTTTCTGCAGCAGAGAGAAAAATATTCCTGTGAAAGATCTTGCTTACATCAAGGGACAGAAAGAGAAGGTTGGATGTAAAGGACCCAACCAAATGGGAGGCCCTGATCTGCCAGGGCATAATAAACAGTTGAGGACATTGGAAAGGCAGCAGATAGGAAAGAATGCAGAGAAAATTAGAAGGAGCAAGGAAGAACATGCTGCAGCAGCAGAGAAGGCAGCCAGGAAGAATTTTGAGATATATTTGGCAGATGGTGATCAGGAAATGGGATTGAAGAGAAATAATGCTGAAGATGTCCCTGAAACTGACCCAGAGCCTGCAGCAAAGTGTGCTAGTGTAAGGTATGGCATAGGGCTGAGGCGAACTGCAGCTATAGCAACTGCAGCCCTTATTGATGTAGGAATTATCACATAAGACAACACAAGTAAAGTGATTGATAAGAACAAGGTCAAGAAAGCACAGGATAAGTTGATGAGAGAGCTGGGTAAATAGTTTGAGGAGAAATGCAGGGAGGAGGGGGGAAATCTCCTGCATCCTCTTTGATGGGAGGATTGACCTGACTAATTTCAAAAGCTGAGGGTAGTGACCAATCTTTTTTTTCTGCAAAGATCAAGGAAGAACACTATAATGTGTCTAGTGAGCATGGCAGTAACTATATGTTCCAATTTACCCCAGCAACTA
Source organism: Umbra pygmaea (assembly GCA_016801145.1). Lineage (NCBI taxonomy): Eukaryota > Metazoa > Chordata > Actinopteri > Esociformes > Umbridae > Umbra > Umbra pygmaea. The sequence continues at coordinate 3,975 of JACXGM010015563.1, read as the reverse complement.
AGCAGAAGCCAAATGCTGAGTAGATATCTAAGGTCATGTTTGCTTGGCTAAAATAGAGGGGTTTTGATAAGAACTTGTCAGCCATTGGAGGAGACTCAAAATGTCAACACTGGTATGAATGCTGGAGTAATGAGGAACCTGGAGCTGCACATGGGGAGAAAACTGGTCTGGTTAGTATGCAACCTGCACACTGGTGAACTACCACTGCACCATCTCATTATTGACCTTGATGGCCCAACTCTGTCAGACAAACAAGTTTTCTGGGCCAATTGGAAAGCTCCTTGATTCTGCTACAGACTTGGATATTAATCCAAACTTCACCCCGATCTATGTTGGCCCTCCACTGATCAAGTGTTTGGACAAGGTCATTCAAGATCTCTCAACTGATCAACACTATGTCTATATTATTGTCTGTGCAGTCAGGGATGGGGTGCTTCCTGCTAAGTTGGATCTGTTGGAGATTGGACTAGTGAACAACAGCTGCTGGCTCACCACAGCAAACAGACTTTTTATGCTCTAGATGTCAAGCACAGTTTTAAAGAAATGAACTTTAAGAATCTGCAATTAATTTTTGAATTCATCATTGTTGTGTACTATCCATGTTGGTTCAATGTGAAGGTAAAGCACTCCTGGATTGAAGGGCTTATGCCCATCCTGTTTCAGATGGACTGCCTCAAGTCTCAGAGCAAGGAAGTGCTGGACCTTGTGATGCAGACACTAAGAAGATCTGCTTTGTACTCCCACAGTGAAGCCATACTCCAAACACTGCTGTGTTCTGAGTATCAGAGGGAGAGGATTGAGAAGGTGGAGAGAATCCTGGCCATCAGGGGAGAGGGGGTCCCAGAGACTCAGCTCGGGGACTGCTCTGTCAGAACCAGAAGGACACCTAACATCAATTGTAATGCTTCCAGCATTGGTGACTTGATCAGCTGGTCAGAAGCTGTGTCAGAGCCACCTCTCACCTCCCCCTAAGCACCTCAGAGGTGAAAAGCTTCATCAACACCCCCATGGAGGTGCTCAACTGACCTTGCCACACACAAAGTATTGAGAGGGTTGTTAAAATGGTGACTGAGGCTTCTGCTAAGTACTTTTCACAAGAAAAGAGAGATGAGGGAACAGGGCTCAGGAGACCGGCTGGAGGCTGATGTCCAAGAATGAATCAAAGAAGGACTTGTGCAAACTAACAATGTTCAGGAAGTCAGGAGATTTTTCCTTGTAATTTTATCAAGTCATATTCATGCAGTTCACTAGTTAATAAATATGTAAATTTGATTTGTAAATATAAATAACTTCCCTTATATCGGTTGATATTTTATAAAAGTGGTTCGAAAGAGTAAAATTGGCAATTTTGAAAATTATGTAGGTAGTAGGGCTGCACGATATTGGAAAAAAATTACATCGCAATATTTTGTTTCCAAACGATATATATTGCGATATTGCAAGCCATCAATGTAGGCTACAGTCAAAAATTACCATTCCATGATACTAATAATTTCACTTATAAACAAGCTTCCTTACAAGTGACAAAAAGGTCACTTAGTATTTTATTACAAAATTAGACCAGATCTTTGTAAACAAAAAAGCAGTACACATTTTTATATAAAACAGCAGCTTAACACCAACTCCCTGATTGGTTTATAAAATTATAACTGAAAATAAATATTTTTATAAAATAACTTTTTGGTACACAATCTTTTGTTTTTAAGTCAACTTTTCTTAGCCAAAGTGCCAAAGTAAAACAGTGTTGGTAATCATCATAATCATGGCTAAGCAAATGCGACGTGTAATGGCAACAGATCTTTACGATATGAAACGTTATTGCGTTTGTTATTTCTTTCTGTCGTTGACAGCCTTTCTGGTAAGGTGTCACCCTAGCAAATGCATCGCAAATAGTGTTTTGTTTTGATTGACATCGAGATTTGATTTTGTATTCGTCATAAAGAGCTTTCTTGTGCCGTTTTAAATGATCAGACAAATGGGTTGTTTTTCCTTGTTTTGTGGCCACAACTTTATAACACTCCAGACAAAGTACCTGTTTTTGCTCAACATCCTACTTTTTGTAGCCGAAATAGTCCCAAAGATATTGACTTTCTTTTTGGTACGAAACCATCATTTTTTTCCTGCGTAATGCGTATCCTCTTCGTCGCTCATCTTTCGCTAGTACAGGACTGCCAGTGACAGAGAATCACTTTGCAGGCATGTGGAGCGTGCATGTCACCCCAGCAACAAACCATACAACAAACTTGTGTAAACTGTGTGTTACCCATGGTGCTACCTATAGTGTCATTGGGTGCTACCCTTCTTCACATCGCATGTTCTGGCGATGTCGATGATAAAACACAACATCGTTCAGCCCTAGTAGTGGTATCATATCCAAAGATTTTAATCATATTTTATTTCCACATGAAAAAGTACATAATTTAGACAACCCTCATGTTAGGATTTCCGTCTGCAGCCACACCGATGGAAAGAGGTTGAGTGAGGAGCCGAAGGAGAGGATCCAGTCCATGTGGGCTCTCAACCCTGCAGCTCGCTCATTAATCTCCTACTTCTCTGTCCTGAGTGAGCGGAGACCTCCTCTGTGCTTCCTGCTGTCGCTGGGCTGTGGAGAGCCCGCAGCATAATGAGTGCGGAGATGGGCGTATTTCTCCTCAAGCTCCTTCCATCTCGTCACCGGCTAATCTTTCGCTGTCTCGTCTTTCTTCAGGTGGCTCATTCTGTCACTACTTGTCTGTGTGGTGTGTGTGGGGAAGAGACAGGAGCAAAGATGGATTGTTTCGAAATAAACAGTTTATTAGCGTGCGTAAAATACATAGAAAATAAATAAACCACAAGGGGCAAAACCACATAAAATATACTTGGAACACAGAAACACAGGCGAACAGGAATATTCAACAATGAGCCATGAAGTGTACAGAAAACAGAGTGGCTTATATGACCCAGAAAGAGTCGCTAATCAACTAATGAAGAACCCAAACCCTGGTGTGCGTTAAGGTGGAGAACAGAATCCTAACCAATTACACAGTGCACACATAACTAAACATGACACGGCCTCCTTAAGACCGTGACAACTTGTCAAAAACACAGAAGAAGATGCAGTGTTGTCAGACCTTGAATAATGCAAGGAAAATATGTTCATATTCATTTTAAACAACACAATATTAATATGTTAAGGAAGAGTTCAGATATCCATATTTGGTGGCATAATAATAATAATTGTATAATAATAGTTATTGTCTTACATGTGTCTTGGCCTGCTCTTCTCCAGTCTTTCACATTGATGTTAGGTGACTTTATGCCTCTACTGGCGCAAGTATTCAAGCAGCTCGGCTTTGTTCGATGGCTTGTGAACATCTATCTTCCTCTTGACCACATTCTAGAAGTTTTCAATGTGGTTGATTTAAAAACTGCAGTGGTCTCTTTTTTCCAAAGCTGTACATTATCCTCTACAATTAAAAAAATACATTATCATCTATGGAATGATATAACACAGGACTATTGCATAAAAGCCATGGAGACATATAGTACATTACCCATATGACTTGAAGGTATTATTATAACATTGGCTGTCACTTATACAGACTTAGTCACTCTGCTACAATCTGTCCAACATCCAAAACGGACTATAGGCAGTTTTGTTTTCATATTTTGATGTTTATGTGGAAATAATTCAAAAACTCATTATTTTATAATTGGAAAGGATTTAATCATTTTTTTCACGACCCCCTGCAATGATGCCAACAGACATGTCATTCAACACAATGCTGCTCAGTAGGGAGTAGGGCTGGTTCAGGGCTATGGGGATGGATAATACCAACAGACATGTCATTCAACACAATGCTGCTCAGTAGGGAGTAGGGCTGGTTCAGGGCTATGGGGATGGACAGACAGGACTGCTGAGTCTGAAGCTGCATCTCTTGGGCCTGGCACCAGTCAGGGACAACTGATTTAGTATCAATAACTTGCTAAAAGTTT
>JACXGM010015562.1:0-20481 GCA_016801145.1 Umbra pygmaea | reverse complement strand
AGTAAAATACAACAACCCACAAAGAATGCTGCGACTTGAGTAGTGTACTTGTTCTATCCAAACACCTGACACGCATTTTCAGTGTGCCAAATGTTCGTTCAATTATGCTACACTGCGTGTTTGAGTGTGTTTTTGATTAAACAGCATTTTACGCACTTGCTGGCATCATAAATTGTGTCATCATTAACCATGTCTTTAATGGATAGCTGTTGTCCCCTTCACAGCCACCCATCCAAGGGGGGATTCCTCATGGCAAAGTTGCCATAAATGAGTCGTGGCTTCAACCTGAGTAATTCTGAGTAAAGACATGGGTGATTTTACTATTAGCATCGCAAATTACGTGTGTATACTTGTTGATTGAATGGGTTCCCTTGAGGTTGATGTATGTTGTGTAGATAAGAGGAGCAAAGTGTATGCGCGTTGTGCACACGCTATATTACGGTTAAGCATGCGCCCTTAAAATAGCATATGAATAACACGCCACTGACTTTAAACCAGGTTTTTCCTGGTCAGTGGCGGATTTGTTTTCGGGGATTGCAAGATAGCACAAGGGAACGTTTGCGCTCGAACACGCCTCTTCTTTTTGCTGAACCGCCCAACGAACGCAAATTCATTCCCTAATTTACCGACGCGCATCTGTGGAGGGAAAAGTCCTATATGCGTCGGGTGTAAGATAGGAATGATACATGCGTTTGTGTAAAAAGTCAATTGCGCTGGGTGTAAGATAGGGCCCAATATGTCAATGCCAGACACCTCTTCCCTAGTTTGGCCAGCTTATATAGAAATAACTACCTAGCTACTATTAACACGGCTGAATGTCATTACTAATCAGATTTACAAGATACCGGTCTACCCTAACCTAAACCCTATCCTAGCAACCCAAACTGGAGAGGGTTCACATTAACTTAAAGGGACATAACCAACTGTTTTAAGAAAACAAGGAACAAACACCATGCAATGCATTGAATGCTAAACACAAACTAAACCAGAAAATATACAATATGTTTAAGGAGTCCATGTTCTTAGTTCATGTACGCCAGCCCACTCTGGGCTGGACGTCACAAATGGTTACAAGAAGTGTTGAGCTTGTGTTAACAACATAATGCAGCAATAAAAGAGCAAATTGGAATGAGGATTGACACTAAAATATAGCCAATTATACTTATCAAACAGAGGGAATTGGAAATAAAGGCCTGCCTCTAACAAAAGCCTGCTTCAAATAAAAGCTGGTTACCTTCTGCAATAGAGGTAAATAAAGGCCCTGTTTTTATTTGAGGAAATACGGTACATAAAGAATTTTAATCTTTGTCTCCAAACAAACAATATGATCCACTTGATTTGATTGGCCCACTTCTAACCTGCTTAGACATGATTGGGATAAAATCTGTTAAGTGTGTCGCACTCACTAGTTTGAGAGTTTCAGTTAGTGAGTATTGTAATATTTGCATTTATATATATATACAGTTGTATGCAAAGGTTTAGTTACCCCTAACAATTTCCATGATTTTCATTTATAAATAATTGTGTGTTGGGATCAGCAATTTCATGTTGATCTATCAAATAACTGAATTACACAGTAATATTTCAGTAGTGAAATGTGGTTCATTGGAAAAACAGAAAATGTGCAATATGCATCAAAATGAAATTAGACATAAATTTGGGCACCCTAATAGAAATATCACATCAATATTTAGTTTAACCTCCTTTAGCAGAAATAACAGCCTCTAGACACTTCCTATAGCCTGTAATTAGTGTCTGGATTCTGGATGAAGGTATTTTGGACCATTCCTTTTTGCAAAACATCTCCAGTTCAGTTAGGTTTGATGGTTCCTGAGAATGGACAGCCTGTTTCAAATAACCCCACAGATTTTCAATGATATTCAGGTCTGGGGACTGGGATGGTCATTCCAGAACATTGTACTTGTTCCTCTGCATAAATGTGTTTTGGGTCATTGTCTTAACTTCAACTTTGTGACTAATTCCTCTACATTATTCTCAAGTATCTGCTGATATTGAGTGGAATCCATGCAACTCTCAACTTTAGCAAGATTCCCAGTCCACACACTGGCCACACAGCCCACAGAATGATGGAACCTCCACCAAATTTTACTGTGGGTAGCAAGCATTTGTCTTGGAATGCTGTGTTCTTTTGCCGCCATGCATAACACCCCTTGTTATGAACAAATAACTTAATCTTTGTTTTATCAGTCCAATGCACCTTCTTCGAAAATATAGCTGGCTTGTCGAAATGTGCGTTTGCATACCTCAAGCTACTTTGTTTGTGGAGTGTGTGCAGAAAAGGCTTTTCATGCATCACTCTCCTGTACAGCTTCTCCTTGTGCAAAGTGCGCTGAAATGATGGACAGGGACACCATCTGCAGCAAGATGATGTAAGTCTTTGGAGGTGTTCTGTGGGCTGTTATGACCGTTCTCACCATCCCTTCGCCTTTGCTACGATATTTTACTTGGCCTGCCACTTTTGGCCTTAACAAGAACTGTGCCTGTGGTCTTCCATTTCGTCACTATGTTCCTCACAGTAGACACTGACAGCTTAAATCTCTGCAATAGCTTTTTGTAGCCTTCCCCTATACCATTATGTTGAACAGTCTTTGTTTTCAGGTCATTTGAGAGTTATTTTGAGGCCACCATGTTGCCACTTCAGAGGAGAGTCAAAGAGAACAACAACTTCAAATTGGCCACCTTAAATACCTTTTCTCGTGATTGGATGCACCTGTCTATGAAATTCAAGGGTTAATGAGCTCACCAATCCAATTGTGTGTTCCAATGAATCAGTGCTAGGTAGTTAAAGGTATTCAAATCAACAAAATGACAAGGGTGCCCAAATTTATTCACCTGTCTAATTTAATATATATTGCACATTTTCTGTTAATCCAATGAACCTAATTTCACTACCGAAATATTACTGTCCTTCAAAATTAAATTGCTGATCCAAAAAATTCTAAACAAATTATTTAGAAATGAAAATCATGGAAATTGTCAGGAGTCCATAAACTTTTGCATACTACTGTATTTTGATGACTTACAATAGAATTATGAAGCAATAGACCTTTCACGCAATAACCGGAAATACGTAACCTTTGTGGAAGCGGAGTTCCTGTCAAGCGTCAACACATCCTTGCTAACGGATTTGCCAAATATCACATTTGCAGACGTTACAAGACTCGTGAAGGAAAACTCCATCACCAAAAACAAAAAAATCAATAAAGGGTACAAATTTTTCCAAGAGGAGTTTGTCCATAAGTATCAAGGTAAGTAGAAAACGATCAGGCTAACTGTTAACTACAATGACAAGTCATTAGCGTGTCTACTTAGACATACATAATGTATGTACTATAGAGGATTTAAACTACCCTACTAAAGCATTATAGTAGGCTTGTAATGAAGCAATATGGTATCAATTTGTTCTGTCTTGTTGTCCAAGTGAATGTCTTGAAGGTAACGACAATAATGTTAGCCGAATGCTATCATCACCACTTCACATTTTTCTCTGGCAATGTCTGTGTGTATTATGATGTGCGTGTTTTCGTGTCAGTATCAAATTTAGTAGACGGGCAGGTTTTTGTGAGGGCTAGGTGCTACCCATCTCAGAGGAAAAACGAGGAGCCTCACAAACTACAGGTGTGACCACTGAGTGGACAAGTTCCCTGTTCTTATGGTGGCAACCTGCGTTACTTACTGCCGTTGCAGTACTGTTCACTCGCTGCAGTTGCAGCTCTTTCTGCCTAGTTTCTGCACAGCTACAAGTTAGAAACGTTCTCACACGTTTGTTTGTGTAGCTTTGCTGGCCACATTAGTGCTGTGTTTTATATTGTTTTGATTAGTGACAGAAGGTGATTTCCATCACAATCTGGAAATCCACCTTAATTCTGTGCAGGAACTTTGACTCAGCTCTTTATCTTCCACCTCATTCCATAAGTTTTAAATATCTACTGAAAATTCTACTCTTTCCATAAACTGTTACTTCTAATTACTACTGACAGTGATGTACTGTTATGAACAGTAATGTCATGTATACCCTTGTTATTAGTGTTTCACTATGTTTTTTTGTGTATAGATATCACTTGCCGCTGACAATGGACGTCTGATGGCCTTTTCATGCAGCTGCGTCGCTGGAAAAGGTTTCTGCAACCACATTGTTGCCCTTCTATATCAGACAGCTGTAACGCCCACCAGCTCCTCAGTGCTCCTCCACACATCATCCCAGAACGGTATCACACAAGAACATAGCCACCATGAACGCACCCCCATAGCCCGGTCACAATCACCTGAGTACTGACACCTGTGCACCTATCAGATAGTACATAAGCAGTTCAGATCCTCACACACACTGTGAGGTATTGCTGTTTCTCTAGCACTTACTAAGCCTTTTTGGAATTATTACAACCCTATTTGGTCTGACCCTTGTTTTGTGGAATTAACTACCTGCCTTTTGGATTTCCCTTTTGTGCCTTTGCCTTGGTTTGATTGCTCTCCAGTATACGACGCCTGCCTGTTTTTCCCGACTCCGTTCAGCCTGCTCCTCTACCACCTGAGAACCACGACTGTGTACCGAATCCTGCTTATCCTGAGACCCACGAGAGTGTACCGATCCACGCCTGTCTGACTGCCACGCCCGTTCTATTACCCTACTGCCTTATTCAACTTGACCATTCTCTCTGCCTCCCCCATATATTACGGGGTATTGCCGGCTCAATAAATATTACTAAGTGTGGATATCTGTCCAGGAGTCGTATTCATTACAACAGCACATTATTTGCAGCTGGGCGAGAAGACTGTTCCTCCACCTTTGGCCTGCTGAATGGTCAGAGCGGCAGCCATTTTTACGTGTACCATTCCAGTGCAAAGATCTAGCGTCCTACTTCCGTATTAAACCGATTTGCGTGTTGTTACCGTGACAACTAACGCCATTTTTTTGTGTACTAATGGAATGACCACCCCAAACAGTTTAATAAGGCTTCTATAGATTTAATTTCTATGGACCACGCCAAGCAGCTCAATGGCCTTTCTATCCATTCTATTTCTTTGGTTCAAACATAGCCTAGTTCAGTGGTCCTCAAACCCTTCCATGGAGGGCCTAATGTATGCAGGTTTTCGCTTTTACCTTGTAAAAGCCTGATGGAGTAGCTTACTAACTGGTTAGTATCTCCCCTCACCTGGCAGTCTATGTCCTAATTATGCTCTAATCGAAGGGAAAGACCAAAAACCAGCATACACTAGGCCCTCCATGGAAGGGTTTGCGGACCACTGGCCTAGTTTGAACGTAATTCTAATTTAGGATGGAGTTTACGCCCTACAAAAATGTTATGGGTTGCACCAGCTGAAATAGTTCCAACGTAGACATAAGTTACAACGTAAATCTTACACCTAGCCCTTACTAGGTGTAAAGTCCAATTTAAAACAACGGTTGTCATGGCGTGTCATTTTTGAACGGATATTTAATCACCAAATTAACTTCTGAGAACATTTAATGTGAGAAATCAACTGTGTAGATTTCAAATATTGGCATTTTTACGAAAATGTATGACCAATGGAAAATGTGCTCAAACGTTTTCGGAACTGAGAATCTCCATAAGCATAAGCGCCTGCGGGTGTAAATTAGCTAGCGAGCCAACCCTGTTTTATTCATTTTTATCTACTTGATCACATAATTCTTTGACACTATTATTGAAGTTAAGTGCTGATTTAAGTCAACTTTATAAGATAATGTACGTACATAGTCAGAGACAAACGTTAAAATAGCATATTGCTGTTCTGAAAAAGCCAGGCTGTTATCGTCAACAGTTGTCGTTATGTTTGGGTTCTGCAGACGGCGTCTGTGCGGGGTATTATTTAGTGGTGTAAAGTAACTAAGTATTAATACTTCATTACTGTACTTAAGTATTTTTTTTGTGTATCTGTACTTTACTTGAGTATGTATGTATCTGTCTGCCAACTTTGTACTTTTACATCACTACATTTTATTACAACAATTGATACTTTTACCTTTGTACATTTTCCCAAACAAAGTCGTTACTCACTACAAAATGTAAATTAGTCGTATTGGAGGAAATGCCCAAACAAATGATTAACTAATATCTCCATTAAGTCGTTATCCAATCGCTTTAGCCATGCATTTAATATTGAGCAAATCAATGTGAAACCCCACCCACCAAGAGCTGTAATGTCGTCCCAAGTATATGGAAGTATAAGCTTTTTTATAAACTCGTTTTCTTTCAGTGGTCACGATTGGTAACACCTTTTCCCCTCATTTAAGGATTAAAAGAATTAAGTATATTCCATACTTAAGTAAAAGTACAATATATATATATATATATATCTGTACTTTTACGTAAGTATGGAATTCAAGTACTTTTTACACCACTGCTACGAACTTACCACCACACTCTTTTCACAACTTACATACTAAAGCTCCCTGGACATCCGTGTTACACCAGTGACAATATAACAATGATCAGCGCCATCCCTTCCCCTGGGGCTTAAATAGGGAGAGACAATGCCGGCTGAATGATATACGCATTCAGGCCAAACGAGCCACATGATCAATAACACTAATGACATCTGTCTAAAGCTCCTGGTGAAACAGGGGATGGCGCCACACTCCACATTACATTACATACACACTACATGCTACGTCTGACAACTTCATCTGGGCTCTGGTTTGGTATCAACATGGCTTATGCTGTGACAGCTCTTCCTGCTGAAATTTTAACATTTGTCAGGATTTGACTTCGGTTTTGGGAAGGGAAAAACGGACACCCCCCTCCAACCAGGGGCGGTTCTACACGGGGGCCTACAGGGGCCAGTGCCCCTGTAAAAATGGCCCTGCCCCCCCTGTGGCCCCCCCTGAGCTGACTGAATAATAAAAAGGTTATAACGATTTTATGCGCTAGCGCCAAAATGTGCCCCTTCGATTAAACACTGGCTCCACCTTGGCCCCACCTTGGCCCCACCTTGGCCCCCCAGTAAAATTTGTCTAGAACCACCCCTGCCTCCAACCTCTCTGGGAAATGCTTATCTGTGTTACAAATGCCCCAGGCACAACGTTTAACCATATTTTTGATAAAATTACAACAGTAATAGCCTGCCGAGACCAAAAATATGAGACGCCTGTGTTAAAGTCAATGGAGCGCTGTGAACCTCTGTGGGAGCTCCTTCTTGGCTGCGCTGTGATTGGTCAATCTACATTTTAGGGTGCGGCTTAGCCAAAGGCAAATTGCAACAGACATACGCGTTTTAGCAGAGGAAGTAGTTTTTTGCATGCTACCAATACGCCAAAGTGGCGTGTAATATGTACACCAAAATCATATCTAAGCGTTCACCTAAACTTTACCCTAACCTTAATCATACTGGAGTGTTACCTAATCATAGCCATTATCTGTAAGGTGTTGCCTAACCTTAACTGGTCCCAGTAGAAACCTATGGCGCCTATAGCATGCAAAATATTAATTTGGCGCATAAATAACACAAAAATGTGAAGTGTAATGTTGTTCTCAATACGCAAAGGTGTGAGAGCGCTGAGCCCTAACCGCTACAACTGCTACAACAAAAAAGATAGAAACTTGCTGTTTTATTCGCTTCATACTTATGATGAAATAATGGCCGTTACTATTCACAGCCCATTTGGGAAATTTCCCGACGGCCAGTCCGACCCTGATACATTGATAATGTTGTTATAACCTGTCAGTGGGTGGGATATATTAGGCACCAAAACGAAGATGGTCCTAAATCTTCCCAGAAACATTCACAATTTTCGAAGTGTTCGGTTGACCTGGAATAATTTAATTTCGCATAAAAATAGCATATTTAACGTGCAAAAAAATATTTAGCATGTTGGGAGGGGTTTAATCTATCCGAGCTCAAACTTAACAGTAATGCAGCTATAACTAAACATTCTATTCAGGTGTTGCTTTGTGCAAACATAAATATTTGCTCTTAGGTCTTTTAGTCGACTTTGTCTACAAAACAATTACAGCTACATTTTAAATAACTCCCTTAGAAGCTGCATTGGAGTCTCCTCCTCAATTTGTGGCATGCCAATGCAAAACCTGCCGGGGCTGTCGACCTCCTGAAATATACCAACTGACAGAACTGCCAAACTACCTGACGGACCTGTCAAACTACCTGATGAAGATCAAATAGGCTACGATAGCTGCGGTAGCTGACGAAGGCTAGCCAAAGATCCCACTGTCTCTCTCCTTCAGCTCATTACTCAGATCGAGATGTGCGTAGCCTTGATTTATAGATATACTGTATTTGTTATTGATAAGAAGACTCAAATCTACAAATGAAATCACTTAGGGTGCTGAATATAACTGTAGTAGGCTTATTCTTGCATCAGAACATCAATAACAGAGGGATCCAGTATTCTTTTTCAAGAACGCTTTACTGGATTTTTAACATTAGGACACACTCCATGAAGGGATATCTGATCAAAAACCACCAATCACCCGGTTGAGTTTCTGTAACTAATAATCGTGATATTGAAGAGAATAAGAAAGTTGAATAAATTAATGAAAATGTTGAGAGAATTGAAGTTAGTCAGATTAGCCTATATTTATCTTGGCTCACCACCGCCACCTCCTGGAACATAGCCTAATATCACAAAAACAAGGACTTTTTTGATTTCTCTAGTCTTGTTTCCAGAACTGTCGGTTATACAGCCAATCCATCCGATGCATGGTTTTAGACACTCCCTTCTAATTATAATATGAGGCGAGGAAAACGGGAAATTGGGAAGTTGGTAAAATTAGTAAATGGTACAATGGCTAAACTGGAAAATGGGAAAAGGGGAAATGTAAAGTAGGAAATAAATAAACTTTTCAACTATTAAATGATAAATGGAAAAGTAAAATTAAGACTTTTTTAAATTTACTTTGTTATTTGATGATTGAAAAAGTATTTTATTTGTATTTTTTTATTTACTTTATTCGCTTATAATAGGCAAAGGAAATGATGAACATTTAATTATCCTCATTTCCTTTTACAAAATGTTGGCGGTCCTGGGATTCCATATGTTGAGGAGGTCTTGACGTTGAAATTCCCAATCTTTAATATAAAGCGAACATCAAAGTGGAACGAGCTGTGATTTGGCTCCGATCTGGGAGTTTTGTCACAGACAAAGTTTAGGACAGCTAAATCGGCTATAAAATCGTGTAGTGAATACTTGGCTTAATGCCCAATGTTATCAATCAATTACAACTGAGGATTTGAACCACTATTCAGCGACCTCTGCTGGCCGGGGAACTTGAGCGACCTCTGCTGGCCGGGGAACTTGAGCGACCTCTGCTGGCCGGGGAACTTGAGCGACCTCTGCTGGCCGGGGAACGTGAGCGACCTCTGCTGGCCGGGAAACTTGAGTGACCTCTGCTGGCCGGGAAACTTGAGCGACCTCTGCTGTTCGTGGCGTGATGGAAACCTTTCCTACCCGACATATTGGCGTCTGAACCTGGGCTATTAGGGTCCTGCCAGGACATCGAGGGGCCCCCATGGTTTCCAAATAGGTCATGAGATGAGGAGATCTGGTGAGCAGCTTCTTCAAAAGGAAGGTTTCAGCCTCCGTCTTGAGTGATCCATACCCGACCCTCCATGAAAAGAACTGGCTAACCAATTCTGGACAGTCACTGATGGCTTGGCGCATTGGTTCATCCACTCCCGATAGTCCCCATCCACTTCTGGGTCTTTCCGTAACACGGTGAAGACGAAGTCCCTCTTGGAACTGAGGCTGGTAGCCACCGTGGAACTGGAGCTGGTAGCCATCTTGGAACTGGGGCTGGTAACAGCACTTTTTGGACTGGGGCCGGTAGCAGCACTCTTCGGACTGGGGCTGGTAGCAGCACTCTTGGGACTCTGGGCGGCCATCTTGGAACTCCGGGCGGCCATCTTGGGACTGGGGCTGTGAGCCACCATCTTGGAACAGGGACTGGGGCTGGTAACAGCACTCTTTGGACTGGGGCTGGTAGCAGCACTCTTAGGACTGGGGCTGGTAGCAGCACTCTTGAAACTCTGGGCGGCCATCTTCGAACTCCGGGCGGCCATCTTGGGACTGGGTGCCCTCTTAGGAGCTTCAAAAGGGGCAGGTGTCTCAAAGACACGACGGGGAAGGATGTAGTCCCCATCTGTAGCCTCCTTGACTACAAACTCTTCATAGGAGGCTTCATAGAGGTCCCATAGAGGATCCTCCTGGGCCCAGCCCAAACCATGACAATTGTCCTACCTGAAACTGAAGGTCACTTTATGGATACTTTGTTTAGGTGTTTTTTTCTTTTGTTTAGTTTATTTTGAGCACATAGATACACAGCCTCACATACATAACTTTCATAATATATAAAAATTAAAAAATAAGGTGTCCTTTAAATCATGCAGTGTCATCTTGTCATACTGATCGAAAAGGTGTAGGTTGAAGCATTAGCTTATTACACCCTTCTTACATTATACGTTATTTCTATTTTATGCCTAGGTCTAAACCTATTTAGTTTATTGTTATTACATGCAGAAGATTTGCAACAAAACAAAATAAGTCAAACAAACAAAACACATTCCCATTCATATTCATATTGCCATACATTAAGCAGAAATACCAGTGTTGATGTTAACAATATATCGGCCACCAAAACAACTTCCAGCCTTCCTACCAGAGTTCTCTGAAATACTGTCACTGACCGTCATCAAACATGACAAAATTCTTATAAACGGTGACCTAAACATTCATGTAAATAATAATGCTGACAAGTACGCTATGGAATTTATGAACATTCTGCATATTTTTGATCTGATTCAACAGGTCTCACGACAAAACACATACACATGGAAACACTTTAAATTTAGTGATAACAAAACGATTATGTATAGAAATGTTTTTGTGACAAATGTCTCCCTCTCAGACCACTACTGTGTATTTTATGATGCACACCTATCTGAAACCAGGGGCCTATACTACGAAGCAAGTTTTGGGGTTAGCTAGGTAACACAACGTATCACAACGTTGGGTCACCTGTTACCGGGCTACATCGCCATGGTAACTTATGCTGCGAACCTTACCTGCTCCGGAGTAGGTTATAGTCGAGATACCCAATTAACCAGAACAAAAGCACCGCCTACTAACCAATCAAATCTCAATTGAAAAACGGTTCACCATTCTGGGAGTCGTCATTGGCTTTCTATGATATAGATTTCTCAGCAGATGGAGTTATGTGTCTTTGTCAGCTTCTTGAGCCGTATGTGCCAGTGCAGTGCGATACATCAGAGTTGTGCGCATACAGTTTCACAGACTTTATACATAGTGTTGCGTTTGATTGTGACAGGTATTTGTTTTATACGGACCAACATCAATGTATCCCCTTTCACTGTAGAGACAGTACATATATTTACTATTTACTCCTACAGAACATGTTGAACAACCAAGTATTTTGACATTGATTAATTTACACACCCTATACATTTTTTATTTGCTCCCATGACCGTTTAACACTGTCAGGGTTGCAAATGAAAGAATATGATAAATAAAATTGTTATACACATCAAAATTGTTATACACGTCATGATCAGCATTAAGGAACACATGGGTTTATTGGAATACACAATTGTAATTATCAGTATGACAGTGATATCGATGAGCCTGAGGCATTTAAAAATACACTAGTGGCAATTATCTCCCATCTTTCCTTCCTGCTTTATGTCTGGATTATAATTTTTATGCTGTAAATATTTCTCTACAATTATGATTGAATACAGTCGAGCAAAATATGTGTCTCTCATAGACTTGTCCGTGTCTGCGATTGGTTCGATGGTGCACACACCGCCCCTTTTATGTGAACGCGCTCATCACTAGATTGGAAAATCCTGGGTTGATTTAACGAATTGATATCGACCGTTGTGACATCTCTTATCTAGATCGCAATTGTTAGGTTCAGGTAATGAAAAGAAATGTTCAACGACATGTTGAACTTGCTTCGTAGTATAGGCCCCAAGAATAATTGCTCCACTACTTTTTTCACTATACATGCTTCCACTAGGTGATGTCATCAGTAAATTTCCATAGCTATGCTGATGACACACAGCTATACATTTCCGTAGAGCCAGATGACATAGATGCAATAAGCTCACTCTCTAGGTGCCTAATTGCCATAAATAACTGGATGAGTGTTAATTTCCTAAAATTAAATGAGGATAAAACAGAAATCCTCTTAGTTGGCCCAAAAGTCAAAAGGGAGAAAATCAGCATGAACCTTGGTAACCTGACTTCCCTGATCAAACCTGAAGTAAGGAGCCTAGGTGTTATCATAGACTCTGACCTAAGTTTCACCACCCATCTTAACAAGGTGACCAAAACATCTTACTGTCACCTCAGAAATATTGCTAAAGTTAGACCATTCATAACACAGAAAGATGCAGAGAAACACAACTAGATTGGATTACTGCAATGCCCTCCTTACAGGCCTCCCAAAAAAGTATTTAGAGAAGATTCAACTCATCCAGAACTCAGCAGCGAGACTCTTAACAAGAACCAAGAGGCGAGAACATATATCATTACACTGGCTCCCATTTCCCGCAGGATTTATTTCAAGGTCCTCCTGCTTGTTTATAAAACTCTAAATGGCTCAGGACCAGCCTATTTTAGACTCTCTAAAATCCTATGTTTCCCAAAGCGCACTCAGATCTTCAACAGCTAACCTGCTAATGGTAAAGAATTCCACTCACAGGAAAATCAGAGATGCTGCATTTTTTAAGTATGCTCCAAAAGTGTGGAACACAATACCAAAAAATATCAAAGAAGCATCATCTAATGGTATATTCAACAAGCTGTTAAAAACATATGTTTTCAACATAGCATTTAACTAAGCAGCACTCAAATGCTTTTTATGCTGTATGTGCCTTTACATTTCATTATATTTCATTGCCTGCAAACGTGCTCTATGTTTTTTATGTTTTAAATTTTATTTTTTATATTTATTTTTTATTGATGTGCTCTATGATTTTTATGTTTGAATTTTTGTTTTTACATGTCTTTTTTTATTGATGTAAATGTTTTTATTGATGCAAATTTCTTCCATTTTATTAGACTTTTATTGATGTAAATCACTTTGATATATATATATAGGTTTATTATTATTATTATTATTATTATGTGACCCAAATGGTTCTATACGTCACCAAAAAGGATTCTCACTGGAACAAAATAAGGTTTATTGCAGCAGGCAAAACTAGGGCACCTGTTTTTTGATCAACACCAATATCGATCTTAGGGACCCAAGTTACACAACCTCAGACTCCCCTGAGTCTGAGATGCAGCATCTCCTCTCCTTAGAGGTCCACCATATTCAGTGCATGAGTTTGGAAGACAGCTCCCCCAGAGACCTCCTCTCACACACACAGCCTGCCTTTTGGGCTTGTATAAGAGAGACACAGACAGAGCTGTTTTCACTGATCCCACATTAACCCAGAGTATAATCAAGGTAGAGACTTTATTTTTTCGATAAGTCCAATGCCCCCGCGTATTTCAATCTACTCGATGGTAGAACAACTTAGAACAATAGACGTTTGTTGACTTTTGAGACAGTGGCTTAAGCAAACAAGACTTAACATTTGACGGGATCTTACTTAATAAACTACAATGAGACAGGCTTAGTTTTTATCCGTGACCCAGCTCGTGCATTAACTGAAGTTCTGTAACTATCAATAGAAAATAACCATTGATTCAGGATCTAATTCACAGAGTCTTCCATTTATTAATACATCATAAACAAGCAATCGTCATCACTAACTTAATAGCATAACAAATGTCCATAAAAAAATAATACAGGGACCGGCTGTTGGTGTGGGCGCACACTCTGCCCTCAGCGGGGCACACGGGAGTCCAGCGGACTCTAGAGGCACTTCGTGGCAAGTACTGGTGGGAGGGTCTAACCCGAGACGTCAAGAGGTATGTCGCATCCTGCTCTGCATGTGCACAGAGCACTAGTCCCAGACACCTGCCACATGGGAAACTACATCCCTTACCCGTTCCCCAGAGGCCGTGGTCTCACCTCTCCATCGACTTCCTCATGGACCTTCCTATCTCCAAAGGTAACACCACCCTTCTCGTCATTGTGGACCGGTTTTCTAAGTCATGCCGTTGAATCCCCTTTCCCAGTCTGCCTACCGCATTCCAGACAGCTGAGGCCCTATTCCTGCATGTTTTCCGCCACTACGGTATTCCCGAGGAGATACTCTCGGATCGAGGGCCCCAGTTCACGTCAAGGTTGTGGCGTGCCTTCATGGAGCGGCTGGGCGTAACAGTAAGCCTCACATCCGGGTACCATCCACAGTCCAACGGCCAGTCGGAACGGGTGAACCAGGAGATCGGGAGATTCCTTCGCTCCTACTGTAGGGATTCGCCTGGTGACTGGGCGGACATCGTGCCATGGGCCGAGTACGCCCAGAACTCCCTGCGACATACATCCACTAACCTTACCCCTTTCCAGTGCGTCTTAGGGTTCCAGCCCCCCCTTGCACCCTGGCATCCCAGCACATTCCAAATCCCTGCGGTGGACGACTGGTTCCGACGGGCCGAGGCTCTGTGGGAGGCAGCACACACACGTCTACAACGGGCTGTGCGCCGGCAGAAGACCCAGGCTGACCGACGCCGCAGCGAGGGTCCTGCCCTCCAACCAGGAGACCGGGTTTGGCTGTCCACCCGGGACATGTCCCTCACCACGCCCTGCCGGAAACTGTCGCCTCGTTTCATCGGTCCCTTTCCCGTGCTCCGTCAAGTCAATGACGTCAGTTACACACTTCAGTTACCTGCTCATATGAAGATCTCACCTACCTTTCACGTCTCTCTCCTCAGGCCGATGGTCCAGGGTCCCTTACACGATGAGGCGTTGGGCGTTCCTCCTCCTCCTCTCCACATCGACGGGGAGGAGGCCTACGCCGTGCGCAGCCTTGTGGACTCCCGGAGAAGGCTTGGCCGACTCCAGTACCTCGTGGATTGGGAGGGGTACGGTCCGGAGGAGCGGAGTTGGGTTCCGGCACGGGACATCCTCGACCCTTCTCTGTGCCGGGACTTCCACCGCCGCCGTCCTGATCGCCCTGGTCCCCGTCCCCGGGGTCGTCCCCGTTCTCTTCCTTCCTCCCTCGCGGCTGGAGCCGCGTCTCAGAGGGGGGGTTCTTTAAGGGCATCGCCTCAACGCTCCCGAAGCCGGAGATCCGACTCCCCGGAATATTGACCATGTGCTCTAGCCGTCTCTATGGGCCAGAGGCGCACACAGGTGCACCTGTTTAGTTCGTTATTAGGAGTGTATATAAGCCATGTGTTTGTGTTCTACTTTGCTGATTATTATTTCTGTCTGACGGCTATGTTTGCCTAATCCTTAAGTTCCGCTTTATATACTTACTTTTGGGAATAAAAAGACCTCCGTTATTCCTGCGTTTGACTCCTGTTTCCTTGGGAACCGTAACAGTCTGTCTTTATAAATGATCTAATGTACTGTATATGAGATAGCCACATGTTGGGTAAGAGGAGTATAGTATTTAAATTCCTGTTTGTAATTAGGTACCAACATTTTGCCAATTCCACTACTGAGGTGGTGAAAATCCTGGGGGTGAAATTACTTCAACGCTCCCAGTTATTATATTACATAATAACTGGGAGTGTTATTATGTCAAATAATAACTGCAGGATCATGAAGGTGTCACGAAGGTGCCATCCCCAAGTGTAAGACGACTTCTACCTCAACATACTCAGAGGCATGGACGACATACAGAGGAATGTAAAGAAACATTGCTCACCAACCACCAAAGAAAAACTTCAGCTTGGTAACAGATACCAGCCGCTCTCAAAACCAGAGTCGCCCTACTTGAAACCCCAGCAAAATCCAAAACCATTACAAGAAAGCACTACTCATAGCCTGTGCCCACAAAGCTGCCTACACCTCCTAGGAACAGCATTTCACAACCGTGCCGTGCTAAGAAAAACAACCTTAACTATGGTAGGAAACATTAACTCTCAGGGGGCAATTCCTCAAGCTCTCTCACAGGCTACACAGCCAAAATACCCAAACACTATACTCATTGGAGACTCGAAAATCAGCAAATTAAGGAGTAAGAGTATGATAACACATACGCAATTGTCAGCGAGATAACTGAGAAACTACCAGAAATCCTCGAAAGCTACACTGCTGAACAAATTTGTTATGCATATTGTTCATATGACACTCTAAATCAGCACTCTGAAATTTTAAAAAGGACTTCATTGGCCTGTTTGACACACTTGAATCTCTACAAGAGTCTACAAAAGTGCATATATCAGGCCCATTGCCGATAGTTAATAAAGGGATAGGTTGTTTCAGCAGACTGTTAGCACTACACAATTGGCTCGCCTCTGCATGTGCTTCTAGACGTCTGAATTTTATCTGCAATTTCGACCTGTTCTGGGAGAGAAGAAATCTCTTTAAAAGGGACAGGATTCATCTAAACAACTCTGGACTGCGAATGCTTGCAGATCATCTGGAATACTATATCCTCCATTCTTCCATAGTTCCTCCAAAGAAGGAAATAGAAAATACACAGCAATACTCTCCTATCAGGGTGATCTCAGAAAAACTGAGGAGAAGTGGGAGAAATGAATGAACTAATTATGAATGACCACAGGACCTCACTTCATCGCCTAAATGGACATGCCGTTGACACATCCCACAAGGACAATGATAACACCATGCCGCCACAACAATCAGTGCTCATGGACAAAATCTTAGCTGAGTCCTGTTCACAGAGCTCACCACAGACAGACTGTGTCATATTAGAAGTGCTACAAGATTCTAAGGACAATTTTGTGGAAAACAGCCTGGGAAGCTATTCTCTGGTGACACCAGAGAACCAGTTGCTTTTGACCTAAAAAAAATGCAGGATCTGGTTCATGCTGGAATCAAACTATCCCACTCTATTGCTGCGAGCCCCCAGATATCAACCAAAAAGCACGGAGGCCCACCAGCTCGCCCTATTCCACCTGTGAGAAGGCTATGACCCCCTCACATCGCCAACCTCTAGGTGAAACTAAAACAACTGAAAACAGCTCTCAGTGATATGCGTCAGGTTCCCGCTATGATAACAGTATCAAATGTTTACAGAACAAGCGGAAACCGAGTGTGTCTGTATCTTTCTCTATTCCTGTTCTTCTACATAATAGAAAGTCTACTCAAGCCGTATAGCAAACCCATCAAATCTATTGCCTATTACATGTCAAACTAAGATTGCTGTGGGGGAAAGTATTAATACAGTGCATATTGACATTAAAAGAAGCAGTTTCTGCGGGATTCAGACGGACAGAAATGTTACAGTGCATGATGACTTTAGGTCAATGTGTACCCAAACAATAAGTGATAAGAACAATGTTGTGAATTCATTGAGACCAATGCCTATTACGGTTTTCACTAGAACAAGGGGAAACCAAAGCTACCCAGTTTACCCCTATAATCTATTCAAATTTGATAAAAAATCCCCAAACACAAAATACCTTTGGAGCAAGCTCTAACTAAATTAGAACTACTAAATATTACATCACTAACAAACAAATCTTTCTTAATCAATGATCTCATTGTCAACCATAAATTTGATTTCATGTCTTTACCAGAAACCTGGCTAGATGAAAAGAGCAATCCAACCCTCATCGAACAGTTTTTCTGTACAAAGGTTGATCTCGGAGAATTCTCAACATTTCATATGTTGCCTTCACTCTCAAAGCAGAAATACCAGTGTTGATGTTAACAATATATCGACCCCCAAAACAACTTCCAGCCTTTCTACTAGAATTCTCTAAAATACTGTCACTGACCGTCATCAAACTTTATAACATTCTAATAAACGGTGACCTAATCATTAACGTAAATAATAATGCCGACAAGTACACTATGGAATTTATGAACATTCTACATACTTTTGACCTGATTCAACAGGTCTCACAACAGACGCATGAACACAGAAATACATTGGATTTGGTGAACAAAAGGATTACACATACAAATTCTTTCTGTGACAAATGTCTCCCTTTCAGACCACTACTGTGTATTTTATGATGCACACTTATCTGAAACCCGGAATAAGGTACAAAATGTAGTCAGAAAACGATACATAAATGAAGCGGTCGAGCAAAATTTTTCAAGGGTTCTAACTTGAATTGAATATTCACATACAAAGTGAATATTCAATTCACTTTGTATATTCTCTTAATATCAACCACAACTTAATAAACTGTTTCCTGTCTTTTAAAACAAGTTAACAATACACAATACTTATTACTTAAATTCTAATTGTTGTAATGCAGTCTACTTACCAAATTAGGTCTTCTTTAGCAAAGGACAAACTAATTAGGTCTACAATGTTGCATTCAAATGAATCCGTAACTTTTCACTAAAAGAAATGAACAGGTATTTCCCACTGGGTAAATGACACTCATTTTGTGCTCCAAACTGGCTCCTTATAATGTATTTTGAACATGACCTTTCACCTAGTCTGAACTGTTCGTATTACATTTCCATCTGGACCATCAACATCATATCTATGACTCAGTCAAGTCTGAACAGCAAGCAGAGCAGACATCCTTCTGGGTCCATATTCATGCAAACATGTCAGCCTTAGTTAAGACACTTTCATTATTTCTTATTTCTATTCAGGCGGTAATTAGTGGTAATTAGTACTTCATTGAACATGTGATAAACTATTCCTAAACAGTAAATAATAATACAGGAATATACTTCAAGTTTCAGTCCATACTGAATTGATTACAATTACTTGTTAATACTTAATCAAACCGTTATAACATTCCTAAAACCTTTGAAGAGGCAAGTGTTACAATGCCTACTGTCTCCCTTACTATTGCATATAAGGTAAACTCAGGTAAGCAAGCTACAGTTAAATAAGGAGAATTCACTGAATATTTGGTAAAATAAAAAAATGAAATCATGTCTTCTAATAGTGACTATGAAGTAAAAAATGAAATCTTGTCTTCTAATAGTTTAACTAAACCAGGTAAATCTAGTTTGGGCAGGATTAGCCAGTAAAAACCTAGAATGCGTACAAAACATACCATGTTTATACTGATGGCTCAATGGATGCGACCACTGGATGTGGGTGTGGGTGTATGTTCCCGAATTGAATGTGCAGGTGGTCCAGAGGCTTACAGACCAGGTGTCAGTGTACACAGCAGAGATGGTGGTGATTATTCTTGGGTTGAGGTGGGTGGAGGAGGTGAGACCAATGAGAGTGGTGGTGTCTTCTGACTCAGCGGCCGTCATATGCAGCATGCAGACTGGTAGGTCAGATAGAGGTGATGTGTTGGTGGAGCTAATGGTGTTGTTGTTGACTTTAGAGAGGATGGGGGTGGTGGTTAGTTTGAGGACAGTGAGGGTAAAGACAGGGACTATGGTGTTTAGGAGAGAAGAGGTGATGTGGTGAAAGTTGAGGTTAGGTCACACAGGTTTAAACTAATGTCTGAAGGTGGTGGGTGTGCATGAGACAGGTCTGTGTTAGACTGGGTGTATAGTAGAGGAAACTGTTGAACGTGTCTAGTTGTATTGTGAGAAGTATGATGTTGAGAGGGAACTGTTGTATGTGAAGGTTAGAGGGGACAGTAGGAAGTGGGATATTAGGGTGGGAAGGGCAGTGAGGTGGTGTCCAGTGTTGGGTAAAGTTACTTTTACAATTACTTTTGAGTTACTCGTTGTGTAGTTTTGGGTAGTCCCTAATAGATAAATGGAGTTCATATCTTACTGGTGACCATGATTGATCTTTTCTATACCCTTTCTATTTGTTTTATTGATCACTGTTAAGATATGAACTCCATTTACCTGATCATTTTGTCTTAAATAGGGACTTCCCAAAACTTTTGAACTTAACGTAACTCAAACGTAACTTTACCCAACACTGGTGGTGTCAAGAGCTGTATTTCATTTTGTTAGGGTGACAGGACTGGATAAGAGAGTTTAAATTGGGTTGGCCCACTTGGTATACTATTTAGTGTCTTTGTTTAAACTTGTGTTAGTGAGTAAGAGCTTTGTTTGTTAGTGACTGTTGATAGTATTTAGTGTGGAGTTGTGCTTGTTTCGTTAATCAATATTGTGATTATTGTGATTAATACCTTGTTTTCTATTATTCACAGGGAGTTGGGGAGTAGTTGAGATCTGCCCCGCATTGTACACTGCACACTAGGAATACTCCTATGTCTAGCACACTAGTTAAATCTGAGTGGACCCCTGTATTTTGGTTATGGCATTTGTGTGCCAGTTAGTTTATATGCAGGGGCGGTTCTAGAGGCGGGGCCACAGGGGCCCCGGCCCCTGCTGAAATCTGATTGGCCCCTGATTGGCCCCCGTTCCATCAATCGTCGACCAGAAGAGCAACCGGAGAATTCTTCACAACGTATACAGATGCAATTCCACCCCCAAACAATTGGCGGCACTGCGGCAGTAATGTGTTGATGTAACTTGGAAG
>JACXGM010015561.1:6241-21283 GCA_016801145.1 Umbra pygmaea | reverse complement strand
AATTGCATTTGGTTACAATTCACTAGGTTTACAATGAATTCACAAAGTTTATTGCAATGAATTAAAACTAGCGCTATTAGGTTGAAATGAATTATCCAAGTTTGTGTTGCGGGCATTATACTGTTGCAATGAGAACGGGCTTTGGAGTGAATAGCTAATCGCGATACGCATAATCGTGCAGCCCTAATTAGAAGACGATTATATAATTTCACCTTAAAGTTTTCTTCTTCATTGGCTCCTATGGCGAGGAAAAGGCTTAAGGTGATATAAGGTACCTAAACAACGATCAATATTAACCAAATCTCTCTCTCATATTGCTCATCATAACCACTGAAAATTATAAAAACATCTAACCCAAATTCCAATTATTTTATATTTGTTTTATTTTGCTGATCCGAAAAATGATCCGATCCGTGACTCTGATCCGAAAACCGATCCGATCCGTGAGTTTCATGATCCGTTGCACCCCTACACCTAACATGTTTAAATTGTTTGTTGATTTTCATTCATTTATATGAAGTGGCTTATTCAGTCTTGGAGGTGCAACACTGAACAACTGTGTGTTAATGATGTAATGATCAGTAACACTGGTCCTTTAAACATTAAACCCATAGCCTTGCAATGCACCCTGAATACACAAGTTTGCATTTAAAGCTGAACTACAGGGGATTTTGTATTATTGAACTGTTATTCTATTAGCCTGGATCTTGGAATGAGATGCTTTATATGCCATACCCTCTTGCTATACAAGCCATTGGTCGGGATGAGTGTTGGCTAGAAGCTCATCGCGCGCAGGAAGTGATGCATTTGACTTATCAAATCGAAACCTAAAACAGTCTGAAACAAATAGGAAGTGCATGGTGATGTTTTGTTGTTTATTAAGTCTATTAAGCTATATTACAATCAAAGCATCACCACGGCTTCTCTGACTTTGTCTGGAGGTCTTCTACGAGACAGCACAAACTGGCCAAGGGCTGCCTGCGTTAACGGATAGATGTTGGATTATCTACCTTGCCACGGCGCTCTCCAGCGACTACTTGTGTGCAGATCGGGCGCATGGGAGTTCAATCGCAGAAGTAGAGTTGGTGAGTGTAATGATCCCGTGCATGAGCTGACTAAAGGCTTTTTTGTTGGATGAGCAGGGTGAAAAGAATCAGCGGCTCGTGACATGTGGTTGGGTGAAGCATGCGAGCGCCCTTCGACATCCCACATCTGTCCAAAGGCAGGTCAAAGGGGAATTGGACTTAACCAATCGGGAGCAAGAACGGATCTACAAACTACGAGGCCCCTGGGCAAGTGTCTTTGGAGGCCCCCACCCCTGAACTCACACAGTATTTGCATACACGAACACCCCCCCCATCTCAGCTTTCTTTGACGTTTGTGACCACCCATCTTCATCTTCATCACATTCCACAGGTTTTCAAAGGGGTTGATTAAAAAAAAAACGCAGTTTCTCAAAAAACTTTCCATAGCTGTATAGTATTAAATACATCATATTCAATAGATCTATTAACTAACACACACTGGTAGTTAGAGGCCCTGGTATTGGTTGAGGCGGGACTGAGGGGCCACTGAATATGTTGTGGAGGGACCCTGGAATAGTTTGAAAAGGAGGAAATGTATGTTTTTGTCCAATGAGTATTGTATGATACTAAACCTAGACACACCAAACAGCATATGTAATAATAAATAAAAGTAACTTAAAGGAGTTTAATTAGTTAGTGTCAATAAAAAGTAACGCAGTTGTATAATGTACTATAGTTACTATTTTGGAGAAGTAACAAAGTAAATAGTTACTTTTAAAGCAATGTTGCCCAACACTGATGATCACTGCTACTTATGAATGATGTTTGTTGTAGCAGACATAAAAGTGCAGTATCAACGCGAGTTTAGTGCTAAACTAACTCCCAGGTATACTGTAATTACAGCACAGATTTGTAGGTGTGTTGTGATGTTAACTCACGTTGTGTATCCTGAAGAGGCAGAGGGCCACCACATGGGCGCACCACTTGGCCCCAGCGCCGCAGGTACAACTACAGGAAGTGATGCGGCAGCGGTCGAACATGACAGCGACATTGTACGCTCCTTTTGATTGGCCGGCCTGTGGCGACACCACGGTTGCGCTAAGGTGGAAACCTGTGAGAGCACAAGAGAGAAAGCGAGGGAACAGACAGAGACAGAGGAAAAACAGGAGTTAATAACAGCTCTGATAGCTCCATCTGCTTGTCTGTGTGGGACAACAAGACCAGAGCAATGGAATGACAAATACAGTGTTAACATGATGAGGTGGGGCCACACTTGGGCTGATAGTGTTACAACGATCCAGCCACTGGCAGAAACCGTGGAGCAGCGGTAGTGCTGTAATGCTGCCTGAGCCCGAGCTGCCAGACAGGAAATGAAAGGCAGTTTAATATCCATGCACCCAGAGAGACTGGAAGATAGGAGAGAGCGGGGGGGGGGTCGGCCAAAAGCTTTTATCCACTGGACAGCGGCCAGTATTCTCCTGGTGAACCCGAGTAGGCTTAGAGCAGGGAGAGAGAAGCGGCTCAGTGGAAAAGGTCCAGGTTCAACAACAGGATCTGAGCTGTTCCTACAAGTCTCTGATTGAACCTGTCCATCTCTAACACATCGACATCTAACCTGCTCCTGCAGCCTACCCTGGGAGACTGACTTTGCATCACAATGAACTCTAATGGGTTTTAATAAATACAGCATTGACACACACTGGGCTTGCAGGAAAAACATCGGGCACCCTCAAAGCAGATTTCATTACACCCATTGTGTCATACAAGTCCTTGAAAAAGGCCCTCCTGGGTTAATACACTGGATGAGGTGAACTCTGAGTATATCTTTCACTAGAATTTTAATTAACATACAGTAACTTAGGAGCACTAAATACTGTTCAATTAGGCAATTTTGAGAAGTAAATGTTGAGCAGTTAAAAAAAACATACAAAATGTCATTTCAACACTTCTGTTCATCCTAGCTGCCTGGCCTCTCAATACGTGTTTAACAGCCCTAACATTAGTAGCAGTAAGGCAGGTTTGGCGTTTGCCTTTGAATAGCATCAATCAGCTATTGACCTCCATTTCTTGTGTCTGTGATGGAGGACAATGTCAAACGTGAGCTTATATTTTTTTTTTACTTTTATCCTCACAATTCTTATGACCATGTTCGTCTGCAGCTACAGGGAATAACAGTGACATCGAAATAAATTGGCTGACAATTTGCGGGGCTGTGCAGCTATCAGCCCGTCCCTGGTGAACGTTCATTTATTTTGGCCTAGAAATTGTTCTTACATGGTGCAGTATGATCTTTTTTATTGTTTGACAAACTGGAGTTTAGCTACCATAATGCCAAATGATCACTGAAAAGTATCAAGACATACACTGACAATGAAAATAAATTGCTTCTAAAATACCAGAAGGTCTCGCCCGGAGTTTTACTCTCAGTCAGTCTCAGGAGATGAGCGGTGAGCGCGACGTGACGTGAGCTCTTATCTGGTACAGCTGGTTAGTGAGGCTGCCCTAGGACAATTTAGGGCCGGTAAAGCACACTTAATCCCCAAACATCCGGCCTGCCTGACCGCCTGCCCTAATCCAGTCTTCTAAGAGTATAGAAAGGCCTGCATCAGCTCCACCAAGGCTCCATACCACTGACATGAACAGCCTCTGACCTGGGATTACTGCCTAATAGATACACGTGCCCTGTGCATGTGAGACTGCACGGGCCAATATGGGACTGGGTCAATTTTACAGAGGTTAGTGTGAGGTCTGGGGGTGCAAAGGCCACAGGTTAGTGCTCACCTATCTGCAGAGGATCTTTGACAGCCCTCATCCTGTACAGCTGCTCTCCACGCTGGAACTCATCTGGGCTGCCGTTGGCCAGACACGAATACAGCCTGCACCAGTAGAACCACAGAGAGACATGGATGAGATCAGAGAAAACAAAGATAGGTTTAATTCTCAAAGTACTATGTCCCCAGCAACAGATGTGCTAGCTTGTCGGACAAATAGTATTTTGATGTGGTCGCGAATATTTGCTGTATGGATGCCCTGAGTGCTTTATTGAATATAAGTGTGTCAGTGCGTAATCCTGACAACCACCACACAACAAAATGCAGGTAGATTTTGGCATTGGTAGTTAGAATTACAAGACATAATTCTAAGGAGTTGCAGAGCTGCTGACACAGCGTTCAGCGGGATTTGGACAAGGCCAATTGGGATAGGAAAAAAATAAGGGGAAATAAAAAAAAAAGAGAGAAGCAAAAAGGTTTGTGTGTGTGGTACGTCCAGCCTTACCGGATGTCCTCCTCGTTCTCGGGGAAGCTCCAGTAGGCAATGCGGAGCTGCAGCTGCTCTGGGACAGGGGGGTAGACCTTCTCCACCACCTCAAACGGGATGTGGAATGCCACCTGCTTGGCTGATAGCTCCACCAGAGGGATGACCTGGCCATCTGACGGAGAGACACAGTGAGACAGTGAAAGTGTGCCGGACGTGTGTGTGTATAAATACATGTATGAGAGAATAAAACAGAACATTATTTTAGTTTATTGGTCCCAGTGTTACAATCTATGTTTATTTGATGCACTGCTTCCATGGCAACACACAAACACACACCACACTGGGAGAAAGACAGTGAGTGAAGAAAAGACATCTAGCCAAGATGTACAGAGTAGAAGACTTGAGAAACTAGAGACTGCATGCTTCACCAACTGTAAAGTTAGCAATCCCCGAACTCCGATGGACGTCAAATAAGTTGAGAGTCTCCCAATTCAAAAACCCAGACTCGTTTCCAAGCTTACTTTACATGCCATCAAACATACATGGAGGAAATCAAGCGGAGTAAACACTGCCAGAAATGGCTGCAGTTCAGACGGTCAGGAGCAAAGGTAAACCCATCATGGAGCAGGAGGAGCATTGTCAAATACTCTGATCTGTAACCATCTGCCTTGGCCTGATGCTCACATTGGTGCAGATGAATATGGCCACGTGCTTTTCTTAACCATGTTAATTGCCCACAAAACAAAAACTGTAGTTGACAGGAAAACTCAGCCTCATGGTCAGGACAGCCTGCTGATCTACTTAGTTAGGACTGTCCTGATTGGCCCTCAGAGAGCAGCCCCTTCAGGAGTGTGTCCTGTCAGCGCAAGAAGGGTTTGGGTTTCCTGAGTGGGTCTGAACCCTAACAACCCCTTCTCTAGACACAGCATGCTACAACAGCTACAACAACAGCAGAGACCCTAAAAATAAAACTCCTGCTTGAAACGTAAAGGCCTAACATCCAGAAACATATCCACCACATATGGCTCGTAAGGCACACAAAGTGGACAGTATATCAAGTACACCCATCTAGTACTGGGTCAGACCACAACACTGGAATGCTTCTGGGTATAGATTCTACAGGGTGTCTGGAACGTTTCACAGGCTTGACGATTCCACGCAGATGCGACGGTCTCACGCAGTTACTGCAGACCACTGGCACAACCAGCCTGTTCCATGTCATCCCGAAGACGCTCCCTCGATGTGGTCTGTCGGCCACTTAAGTAAACCAGGATTTGTCTGGACAATTTCCACACCTCAATCGTTCAGCGTTGGCACTTGTTTTTAGGTGAGAAGAGTGTGGTCATCTGCTACGATAACCAATCTGTTTAAGAACGTGCATTCTGGTTTGGATGTTCTACACCTCTGTTGTGCTCTACCTGTATCTTGCGTCATTCTTTCCCTTCTCTGGACCTCCGTCATCAACATGCTGTTTTTGCACAACCACTGCTGTTGATTGACTGTAAAACGTATACATTGTTGTGTGTCAACCGCTACAATATTTTTGGGTTACATTCAGCAGTGTGTCTGGCACCATATATCCAGGGTTTCCCGCAGAACTATTTAGTTTATGCGGCCGCCTGAACTAGACCGGCTCTCCGCCTTAGCTGCGTATTCCCAAAAATAGAAAAGTGATGTGTGAAATGCGATCGGCCAGCGCCATCTGGTAGTATATTAAAGTCATTGCACTCTGTGTACAGAAATAAACTGTGAACGTTGGCAGAATTTTGCCTTTGGCTAAGCCACACCCTAGAATGTAGATTGACCAATTACAGCGCAGCCAAGAACGAGCTCCCACAGATGTCCGACACTTTTTCACTGCGCTCCATTGACTTTAACACAGGTGTCTCATATTTTTGGTCTCAGCAGGCTAATACCGTCATAGTTTTATAAAAAAATATGGTTAAACGTTATGCCTGGGGCATTTGTAACACAGATACGAGTTTCCCAGAGAGGTTGGAGGGGGGTGTCCGTTTTTTACCTTCCCAAAACCGAAGTCAGATCCAGACAAGTGTCAGCTAACGTTAACATTACCTAGCATATCGGTTGTTGATACGCTAGCACACGCTGCTAATAAATACAACGTTAGACTCACGTAGTCCATTTGCTTTGTTATAACGATTATAGAAGTGAATAGAGACCTACCCAGCTTTGCATGAACAGTGGTGCTCCTTGATATTGTTAGTCCCAGCCTCTTAGTATGATATGCAGTGGTTCATTTTTTGACTGTGACTGGTACAGTATGCTTTTGCCTCTATTTGGATGCCTTGTTGTTGATTGGATTTCGTATGTCTTGAATATAGCCTTCGAACGCATATTGCAGCCCCATTTGCCTACTTCTAGTATCGGACACTTTATTTGATGCTTTATAAAAGTTTGATAAAATGTCAGGAGGAAGAGCTGTCACAGCATAAGCGATGTTGATACCAATCCAGAGCCCAGGTGAAGTTGTTGGGCATAGCAACAGTAACTAAGGGGGGCGGGGCTTAGCCAAAGGTGAATTAAATATTGTTCACTTGCCCCCCCCCCACCTTTTACACAGCAAACCACATCCTTGGGATTTACTGTCAACATGAGCAATCCCTTTTGGTGAAAGAGGTATTGGTGTAAATAATAAACTGCCTACTGAGTATTGTGTTGTCAAGGAAACAGTGAGAACAGACATCTTCCAAAAAAACAACAACTATAAAACTTAATCTGTAATAATGTCTATCCATGCAACTGTTGGTCTGATTCATCAGGGTATGCTACAGTAGCTAAGGCTATGTCCCAAGCAACTTACCGCTTCATTTTGCGAAGCGAAAAGAGACAAAAAGTGAAGGCCTAATACAAAAATCTAATCTCACAAATGAATTACAGATATTGTTTGGAAAGAAGTTACATTTGAGAATAGGTCTGCACAAAACAATATAGAAAAACTAAACATTGACGGCAGGATATGACTCCAGAACATTTGTGATTGTTTCTCAAAGAGCTAAAGAAAACATCACGTTGACACTTTCATCAGAAAATAAAACAAGCCACCAAACAAGCTAGCTGGTTAGGCAAATCAAACCACAGCAAGGCCCAAGCGCCTTAGCTGAAAGCCTCTCCTAACATAGCAGGTTACGGGGAAACCACCCATTAATTTTTTTTATTAAATGGTGATTGGTATTTTTATCAATCCATATGACCATTTCATAAACCTCATCAAATCACCCTCCACAACAGCTTCACTGTTAGCAAGTATTTTGAGGGTTAGTGCGAGGAATTGATTACAGAAAAGAACAAAAAACAAATTGTAACAAGTGGTCATGTAGGGCAGTTGAAATGATTTGTTTCTGCATTACAAATGGAGGAAGAAATGTCTGTTTCTACTGGCGTTAGCCTGAAGCTGTTTTTGTGGGAGTTCTATGGCATGTCACATCATTTCTTCCTTTTTTTGATTTTTCTTTGCCTTCATTTGAATGAACATAACATATTCCTCAGATTGGATTTAGGATTTATTGGATTTATTTCACATCTTTGTATTCATTGGGAACTCTTTTTTCCATTCTGCCCTATAAAAACTCTTTACAAAAAGGAATTCTATGTCATCAGGCTACAGCTTTTCATGCTGGACAAACAGGCAGAACCCTGTGGAGGAGGCTGACCTAAGTGATTGATATCTCCATAAACATAGGCTCCCATATGGTAGTGTGGCATGACTTAGCTAGGCTTGGGCAATTTACAGAAAGCCTACACTGTATCATGTTGAGAAATAGACAGTTATTAACACTCCTCCATTTTAGTTTATTTATAGAGTTGAATATTTGTAGCTACTTTGTAAATATATTCCAAAAGCGAAGTTGTGCAATATTTTATGAGAAGTTTTTCTCATTTCATGTGTCATATTCCTTTTAATGATTAAGCATACATTTGATTTAACATGCTGGTTAGCTTAGCAATTAGTTGAATTAATAGGGAGTTGGATCATCACAGTTTTAGCTTTCTGATGTGTTTAAGAAGTTGTATACAGAGCTCCTCCTCTCCCCCTGACTTTGTGGCTCTGGCCCATGCACATAACACACAAACAGAAAGACAAAGAAACTAGCAAACACAAAGCATTTCTATAAAATTGATCTACATGTTCTCTCTCAGTAACTTTTTCTTAGCAATGTACTAAATCATCCACCAGGATCATTGGAAGCTGGCTATTACCAATGTGTTTATATCTTTCAGGTGGATTAGTATTAACTGCTTTTGCAAATAATTTATTTTAGTATGTTTGCAATTGTTAGACAGAGTTAGCTAGCAATGCTATGTAAAATCGCTAGTTTTGTTTACATGCTAGTAACAAACGATAAACTTTTTTCCCATAGAGATGCCATTAATAGAATTGCAATCAAAATAATTCAACCCCCATTGCTAATCAGGTTTATTGTCAAAATGTACAGACATTGAGCTTTTGCAATGAACAAATCAAACAAAAGCAAATAGCTCAACACAACGAATGCATCTGAAAATCCAGAAAACAGAAGCCATCAATGGCTGCAACCATATTTCTTAGATGGCAGGTTGTGAAAAACCCTCAAGTGACAAAGATCTGCAGCAAGACTTGATGACAACAGCCACTGAAGTTTCAGTGAGCACATCAAGGCGCATACAAAACGCAGAAGGTTTCCGTGCCGGAACTAGAAGAGGTACACCCCTACTGACCCAAAAGCACAAAGGTCAGCTCCAATATGCTCAAAAATATATAAATAAGCCACAGAAGTTTTGGGATTCTTTTCTGTGGAGCGATGAAACAAAACCGGAACAGTTTGCCACAATGGATCGGCAGTATATATGGTGGAAGAAGAATGATGCATACGCAGAAAAGAACACTCTGCCCACAGTCAAGTATGGTGGTGGCTTGGTGATGCTCTGGGACTGCTTTGCATCCTCTGGCACGGGAAAACTGTAAAGTGTGGACAGCAAGATGGATTCATTGAAGTATCAGGAAATCCTAGGAGAATGGGCTAAGATTCCAGAGGCTGGTGTCTGGGTATGCATGTCATTTGCAGCAGGTTATAACAGCAAAGTGGTGCTCTACTAAGTACTAAAGATGCTTGCCAAGAAGGGGTTGAAAAATTTTGAAATTGGAGAAGTCATCATCATTGGTAGTTGAATTTGGGGAAACTACTTGATGCATTCGTCGTGTTGAAATATTCCAATTACTTTTGCTTGATTTGTAGATTACAAACAGCTGAAAGTGTGTATATTTTTATAATAAACTGTTGTTGCAATGGGGGTTGAATCATTTTGATTGCATTTGTATAATAACTCTTAGGATGAGGGAAAGTGACCACATGAATACCTCCCAACACTTATCTCCACGTGTCCCATGGAGGAGAGGCCCAAACAGCTGTTCTAATACAAAGCTCTGAAAAGGTGAGGGATTGCTACCCGTGAACATGGTAGTCTGTGTGCTGGCTGGTTCTCTACAGGCTGTGATTAAGAAGGAATACATCGACTGATCCCAACAAATGCAGCAAACCATAACCTAACCTGTATCATACCCTATATGCTGAGCAATGTACGTAGGCTTCAAGGGGTAACAATCAGCACATAATACACATTTTATTGATCTGACTTTTAGGGGGGAGATGGTTTCAATGGAATGATTTTGAGCTTTGGCAGTTTTTATGTGCATGATCAGCAGCATGTGAGTAAAATGAAGTCTTATCCAAAACAGGGAAACAGGATGATGTCAGAGGACAGTGCCACATGTATTTACAGTATGTATGTAATTACAGTGTGTATGCATGTACAATATAAACTATGTCTACAGTATGTTTTACTGCATGCTTTACTGTACGTATTTTTTATTTATGTACCTATGCATGTAAAGTATGCATGAAATTGCTGTGTTCAAAGAATGCGTAAATACATATAAACTTCAAATTTTGTCTGATGTTGTGACAGAGTGGTTCATGTTTTCTTTCTACAAATATTTGGAGCTACAAGGAACTAGCAGGTGCTTTGGTTTTTGCAATGCTCAAAACAAGTTACAACAGAGTGGAAATGACCAGGCCCAAAATTAGGCTGGGAGAAAAAGAACACGATCGACAGCGATGATGGTGATGTGACAGTGTTTGGTAGTTATCGCATTTAGATCTGAACTTTTTCTGATGCAATTCATTCACCTGAAACAAAAGTTTAGGCGAAATGTCGACATTTTACATTTCACTGGCGTACATTTATTAGTTAAAGATTAAGGCTTTGGATTGCAGGAAACGGCGGTGGAGTGTTAAAACAACAGTTTAGTCTGGGGGCCACAGGTCCTCCACTCCTCACTCCTCGCACCAGCTTCTTAAAAAACCTGGGGTTAACCCTGAAATGGGGGTGGGGGCGTATTGCTAAACCACAATCCCCAGCTCCAAAGTTAAATGCCATGCACAACACAAAGGCCTCTATCCAGCAGCCCACAGCTGACTGCACTCCACCAGGCCCCCCCACTCCTTAAAGCCAAACAAACGTGAGCGGACACACAAACACATACACACACCCTGCCCCAAACTCCCCTTAGCTGAGGCTGCTAATAAATAGTTTTCGCCCCACCGGTTCTTTACTCGCTTGTACAACCCACAAGGGTCAGCGCTCTGTTTGCCCCACCCCAGCTGCCGTCCAATAGGCCGGCTTAGAGCACTCAGCTGAGTGAGCTACTCCAGCACCCCCACTCACACATGGACCCCAGTGTACAACTCTTCCCACACAGCCAGCCTAACAAACCAGTAAAGGTTCTAATTGATCAAACTGAACTTGGCCGAGATTTAGCCTATACAACATAATCAGGAAAAGTAGAATATACAATTTGGGGAATGAATGCAATGGGAATTTGTAGATGTGAGATTAAGAGATGCGGAAAGAAGTGATGTGATCCAAGTATTATGGCAACTCTTTTTTTAAATAAACGTATAATAAAATGTATGATCATATTAACCATCTCTCAGCCAAAATAAATCATTACTGGGGATGGATAAAAAAAAAGGTAGCTGGTTTAATCCCCCCCCAGATTTTTCTCCCCTTCCAATTACTATTGTCCATTTCCCCCTAAACCTGCCTGGTCAGCAGATCCAAAACTCCTTGGACAGACGCGAGATGGTGAAGGGCGCTCACGTTTCATCCAACCACATGTTGCAGAAAAGGCCAAATTTTTGGCACTGCTCATCAAACATGGCAGCCTTTAGTCAGATCATGTGTGGGATGATTACACTCACCCACTATACTTCCGCAATTGAACATACAAGTGCCCGATCCGCCCACAATGGGTTGCTGGAGAGTGACGTGGCAAGGTAGATAATTCAACCCATCTATCCCAAACCCCAGGCAGCACTATGCTAATTTGCAAGTCCTCGTGCTGGGGGTTCTGTGCAAAGTCAGTGAAGCCATAGTCAGGCTTGACCATTTGACTACCATGAGGTAGCTTGTCCTACAAGTCAGCAACTTTGCCCAGTATGTGTTTTTTGAGGAAGTTAACAAGGCTCCTGCTTCAAGCTTCTGAAAGCAGACATGTTTAAGTATATTATTTGTGTGGAATTGTCTCTGTTAGCCACTAACTACCCAGACAACTAACACATTGAGATGAGATATTGGGAACTTCTTCAGTATCCAAGTGGTAAAAACTTCAGCTTGGATCAAGCCATTCAGAATACCACTGACAGGTTTGCATTGCCAAAATAATATGGGCAACACACTACAACTGACAGTATCACATCCATCAATGAATGTAGGAATATCTGTATTCCATCTAATCCATTTGTATCCAACTGCAGCAACCAGTGTGAGCAATGGGCCTTCCCCTCTGACTTTTTCCTCCAATGGGATTTGAGAAGCAAAAAGAGTGAGAGAACACTTCAAAACTGCAATTGTGAATATTTACAGGCAAGACATTTTTCACACCTGTTTAAGTGTTTTCAGTGCATACATTAATACATCAGATAGTACCTCAGCAAAACTCAATATTTTAGTACATGTCAAACATATGTTAACAACATTTGCAAAGTTGTATGTTGTATGGCTTGAATCCGTGCAGAATATCCTTTACTACTGACATCCTGAATCATGATCCATCAGAAAATGTACTTTAAGAACCAATGCAATTGTGGTCACCACACAATGTTATGTTGGTAAACAGCATCAAGTGGTTTTAAGTGATGAAAGGGCAAAATGATTATGAGGTGTGTTACCTTTAATCTTTACTGTAGGAGAATTCGGTCCCGCACACTGTTTCCTCCATCCTCTCCAGTTCTGACAAAGACTCTCAGCCTCTGATATGAAGGAGCAGAGCGAGTCTTCTTCGAACCGGTCTGAATCTTCGAAGGAGAATCTCTCTCCGTCTTCCCACTCGGCGAACATTAGTTCCATTACATCCACTGTAGGCTATGCAACTCAGGATTCAAGTGGACCGTACAATAGCAAAGGCCTTCCGTCAAAGACAAATACAACGGATGAGAGCTGCCAACCACTGACAGGGAGCCGAAGCAAAGAACACTTCCACAAGTCTCCAGTAAAAGCTGGGGGAGGGGTGAGCGCAACAACCAAAACACCGCTGAGCTCAATGCACTCTTGCATTCGAGCAACACAGTAAAAAAAATAGATGCATTCTCAACTGTAGGAAAAAAAATCTTCACAAAATGTACCAAATTAGTCTTTAATACAGGAAAATGGAGGCAAACCTAGGCTTGGGTTCACAATATTCTTACCAACGGCCTTGCTATTTAGGGCGATAACTTATCTGACATTGTATACCGGTAACCATGGCCTCTGAGTAAATTAATCCCAGCCCGGTAACAATTTAGCTCATGTACCTTACCACCTAGTTGGGTCAGACTGTCTGCTTGGTGAGTGTACAGCACTTAACAGACGACCCCTACTCACTAACAAGTCACCCATACAGCCACATGTTGATGAGGATATTTCTAACTAACTACTTTTAATGTCACACTTTGTACATAAACTAATATTGACTCCCCAAATTAATATTGACGGTCACCTATTATACTTAACTATACAATTAAATCTACATGCATGTAACTTGTGTTCCTCCATTTCCTACCTCCTCCCCTTCTTGAATCAGCTGTGCTACTAGAGCCCGTCTCACCCACACCACAGCAGGCCTTTTAACACTTCAGGGGCTGAATCAACGTTAACTAATTAAATAATAATTTGAATCTAGCTACCATCTCTCGTTTTTCCTTCGAAAGACATCTCCTAGTCAAGCTGATGCTCTGTAGCGCGTTATTTTACAGCTAGTTGGCTAATGCTAAGCTAGTAGCCTACAACCAGAGCAAGCATGCTAAGCTAGCTAGCTAGCATCTTATAAATACATGATCATCGACTGTCATCGTTTGTTTTCGTTGTCAGATTCCTTCTTTAAGTGAAACATTCTCCGAATAATAGTTTTAACGAACTGTCTGTCTGGATGAAATAGCTACCATGTCTGGTCCTAATCCGGATCTGAAAGCAGACAGTCAGCAACGCTCCACAAGGGCTTTATTGGTGTTTGTTTACATTGACACCTTGAAAGAACTGTACATCCGTCAAACTTATCTTAACTACA
The DNA here is from genome assembly GCA_016801145.1 of Umbra pygmaea. Classification (NCBI taxonomy): domain Eukaryota; kingdom Metazoa; phylum Chordata; class Actinopteri; order Esociformes; family Umbridae; genus Umbra; species Umbra pygmaea. Next base: position 7,399 of record JACXGM010015561.1, on the reverse strand, counting down.
TCGTGTTTTCGATCAGCTGTCTATTGTAATACTGCACGCTCAGCTTTATGTTAGTTGAATTGCAAACATACAATGTGATTTAAAGGTAATTCCTTGACTATAATTAATTTTCCTTTGTATTTTCAAAAAAGCTTCCTCGCTTTTGAGCCCCCCACCGGTTCCCAATGACTCCTAGTCCGGAAACGTTAAAAAAAAACCTTTCCTTTCTCCCAACTGATACCCGTAATCCGATATCGTCCCCAAGTTTTGTCTTTGAGCCTTCCAACGTCAACCGGGGTCCTTCCAAATTGCCTCAGCAATCCCTCGCTCTTCCACTCTCTCCAATCGGGAAGATGGCTCTTCTGCCCTCGTCTCTTGCTTCAGTAAGGCTGTAGCCTCTATCAGCTGATTTTAACTTCCGCCTTGTATTCGCTGGCTCTCTTGTGGCTGTGGAATCTAGTTGAAACCGTACTTTCTCATCTGTCATTGCAGATAAAAGCATTAAACACAAAGTTTACCCTTAGATTTTACAACTATCCTAAATATAAATTAGTTCTAAATAATTGCATTTTGAAAGTCATTATAATGTGCATTCATTGCCTACTACGTTTTGTTTTGAAAAATGTTTGCTGAAAGTAAGTGCTTACGTCTATTGTTATTGATATAATGTGTAGTTATTAATTTGTTTTGGTAGTTGCCTATAAAATATTTTTGTTGAACTTATATTCTGTATACATTTTTTACAATTTATACTTACAGTATAAAATGCAATAAAATGCTAATTAATTATTAAAAAATCATACAATGTGATATTCTGGATTTTTGTTTTAGATTCCGTCTCTCACAGTTATAGTGTACCCAGTGTTGCCATGTCCGCGGTTTTCTAGCCAAATTGGGCTATTTTTAAATCAATTTGGCGGTAGAAAATATATTGGTCGCGGGTTGCGGTTTTTTGGGCTATTTTTAAACAACCACATCTACAGCATTTTCCTTTAAATAAATAAATGTGAGCTATGCTGTATGGTGCAGCCTGTGCCAGGTATGAGAGGAGCTACTGCGTGGTGTGTATGAAAGAGAGGGAGAGTAGTCAATGACAGTATATGAAATTAAGAGAATAGGGTAAAAAAAATCACATTTATATGTACATTGTGGAAAAAAGTATTGGATTTTTTTACTCTG